>PVKA01022181.1:0-37484 GCA_004027165.1 Ctenomys sociabilis
TAATTATTGAATCTTTGATATAATTCAGCTATAAAAAAACCTGTAAATATAATTTCATGTATGCACCTTGTACAGTACCAAAACGTTATGAAAACAGTTTGCAATGTATTAATTCATCGACTCTGTATGGTTAAGGTGTCTTGAAACTGTCTGAATGACATTTGTATTTTAATAAAATAAAAATAAATGGAAAAAAAAATACAGTCAGGATATTAGTTTGTACCAGAAACTGCGAATGATCACAAGAAACTTTTGTGCACTTTTGAGTGTTTGCATTCTTGTTTTTGTAAAAAAATACAGCTCTATAGTAAGTAAATTTTTACAAATTTATATTTTCTATGTAGCAGCAAAGTTGTTCTGAGTAGAATGTCGTCGTTTTCATGTTTTGACTCATTTTAGCAAGTTTAAGAAGCTTAGTGAGGACATTGAAATCTCCTGAAAACATGAACTAAACATTAGAAAGGTATGATCAAATTTGCTGAACTTCAGGAAATTATGAAAGTGTAGAAACTGGGAAAAACAGGATAATAAATGCTAAGAAAATGCCTACCATGGAGAAAAGCCATCCAGCCAAACTGAGGAACAGAATTAGACCAGGACTCTAAATAATCTATAAGGGCAATGGCAGATGACAACAGGAGAATTGCATCCTCTTATAAAATCTGTAAAGAAAGCTAGTGGGCATAAGATGTAAACCCTTTAATGAATTAGTAGATGTGATGTAATGATAGAAATGCCTCACTTAATCCATCTCTATTTTCTATGATTTTTCTGTAAGCAACTTTATAGGAATGCATAGTGTTCCCAAACTAACAAATTCATATAGCATTCACTTTTATAACATTTTGGATCCTCGAATGCAAAATCTGTGCTCACTATATATTAAGTGTCATGACAAATATGCTCCCAGTGAGCTAATTTAGTAAATACACAAGTGGAAGCTATTAAATTATTAACCTTTTAAACATATGAAGCTTAATGAAAACAAATGCATACTTTTTTAAAAGAGCAGATGTAACTACGCATCAAAATATCTCTTTGTGAAATTTGTGAGTTAAATTTTGTTTACTCTAGTGTCTATGGAATTGTAGAGACACTGACAGCCAAATTTTTTATATTCTTTTCCTTTTTTAAAGCTGTCTTCAACACCTGTGACCAGACTGCTATGCTTGTCAGAAACAATAAAAGAGTACTTTCTTAACCACTGGGAACAGATTTACACACAGAACCTTGGGGAACCTACCCAGGAGCCAGCTGCTGTGTGTGAATCTATTTGGCACTACAACGGTACACAAGGAGCTCTCCTGAAAGTAGTCCTCATATGCTTTATCTGTGCATAAGCTGCTTTTGTTCGGTTAGAAAAATGCAGTGAAATATTTCTAACTCCAAATTTCCCGGAGCTTGTAGAAGTTATGAATTGGCAACTGAGTACTCTAAACATTAAGAGTCTGGTGTCCTGATTATATATTCCATTCTTTTTCACATGAGTATTATCCCTTATATCAAAACAAAAGACTTTTCATCAAAGGCGTGAAATTAAAGGTTGCTTTAATTCTAGGCAGAATGTTTGGTCCTGACCCAAGTTGCAGATCAAAATACACATATTTTATGCATGTGTATTCCAAACATGATTTGAAAATCAGATGTTATTCCTTCTAGGAACAGTCTGAATATGTTCAAGTGGATATGACTGATTAATGTTAGCATTTAAATAGAAAAAAGAGAAACAGCAAAATTGGTAGATTGTTTTCCTCATAATGTAGAGTCGTATAAAAAAACCAGGAAGGTTATTGGTATGGCACTTTTACAATTTTCATTTCATATAATTTGATTGCAAAAGAGAAGAAAATGAATTAAAATATGATTGATCTCTTATGAATTTTCATTTTCCTCTAAATCGTTACCAAATTTGCTTTGCATGTGTTTTTCATCAATAGTCCAATGCCTTTTTATTTTATTTAGAGTTGGCATCCTGTTCAGAACCTACCAAAGAGAATTCTGTATGCACAATATCATTTTAAAAAATAAATGTCCTATGTCATCTTAAATATTGCTTTCTGTAATGTATGTTAATGAAACCTATTTGTTATTACTTGTTAAAATATAAATTCAACTCATTAGACATGTAAGAAAAGCATTTTGTGATATTTTATTTGATGCTTTCTAATTTCACTTAAGATAGAATTGAGCTAGATCATTAAAAAAATAAAAATCTAAGATGATACTATTATTTACAAATGATTGTAACATTCTCTTGCTTAACTAAATAAAAGTACCTGTAGAAGTAATTAAGTTGACTCCTATGAGAAAATCATTAAATATATCAGGAATTTTAACAGAAACACTTGAGAACAAAAAATTTTGAGAAAAAAAATTGTTTAAAAGTCAATTTCCCTTGGAAGAAGTGAACTTCCATGTATTTAAGGTAGCCATTGACTTTTATTTATCCAAATAAAGTTTCATAGTGTAAATATTGAAGATAAGGTGACAATAATTACATATTTAAGGGTAAGTCTGCAGATGTACACTCAACATAATACATAAAAATGCTAGCCTCTTTTGTGAGGAACTGATCCTGTCCACCATGCATTATGTCTTGCATTGAAATTCTCTTCAGAGTCTTCCTTTACTAATAGTAGTGACTCTTTAGTATTAGCAAAAGATCACTCTTAAAACTCATCAAAATAGGCCTGCTGAGATTGCTCAACAGACTAAGTGCTTGTTTAGGCAAGCACAGGGACTGGGATTGATCCCTCGCACCACATATGCCAGTGGCACTCCTAGGAGCGCTGAGCTGGCCAGAGAGACAGGGCATGGTGGTGCATACCTACAATCCCAGTTCTGGGGAAGTTGAAACCAGGAAGGTCAGACTGAGTCCCAGCTTACTAGTGAGACCTTGTAACAAATACATGAATAAAACAAAATAAAATAAAATTCATCAAAATCTTCCCCAGAATCATGATACCCCAAACTTGCTATGCTTCTTCAAAATCAGAAATTAAGGTGTTCTATGTTCCTGCTAATTTATTTCCTATCAGGTTCTGAGGAAATACACGTAATATGTTCAGGGGAAGAATAGCAAATCATAAATAAATGTGGAGAAAAGAAAATGTATTGTTCTGTTCTTGCTTTGATGAAATAGTATGAGCAAGACTCAATGAACACCTGGCAGTTGGAGATGAAGTTATGCTTCTAATCCATGGAGAATACAGCTTAACTTTGTTTCTGAGATACTATTCTCCTCATAATTTTCTGTGAATTAGTTTTTTCTTTTCTGAATGTTCCTATTTTCTGTGGAACCATCAACTGCTTTTGTTATAAACACTCAACTCATTTCTGTCTTGATTTTTTCAAATTTTATTTTTAAGAGAAAAGCAATGTTACAACATTCCAAAACAAGATAGTAGAGAAGTAATATTGGTTAATATGTTACATATGGTTGTCTTCAAATTTGGTGCTCAGATTATAAGATGTAAGCTTGAAAAATTGGATCAAATATGATAAGCACAAAACTTTCTTTTCAATCTACTAATAGAAATGAGTGGTGTAGTTATCTTAACTAATATTCATTATTAATAATAATTATTATAATTATTTTCTGGTTTATTTCACTTATGAATACGGTCTCAAATTGCATTCATTAATCCATAAAAGTTTGAAGTTTACCTTTATTTTCTTCTTTTTACATTTTGAGCAGGGTCTCACTAAACAGCTTGGACTCAGTGATCCACAGGTTTTGTCCACCCCAATACTCAGATTACAGGCATGCACCACCATGCCTGGACTACAAGTTTATCTTTCTTTGTAGATGAGTTACACTACATGATATAAAATATCGCATTTATTTTATCTATTTCTCAACTGATGGAGATTGGGGTTGTTTCCAAGTTTTAGCTATGACAAATTGTGCTGCTATAAAAATGGGTTCACTTGTATTGCAAATGCTTTCTTAAGATATCCTTTGGCCTGATAACTTTGTCTTTAAATCTATCTTCTTGTATCCTCTTGAATGAGCTCTCTGTAGCCTAAAGCAGGATGGTTTGTAGCTTGCCTAGGCATTTGGTGACACAGCTGACTTAGAAGAGAGCCCTGCCCTCTCCGGGCCTTGTCTGCCTCCCAAGTCACCTCCACGTGCTTCCTGTGGAATGCACTGCTGAGTACTATGGAGTAGTTTCCAGTTTACTGCACACAGCACGCTTGCTCTTACCTTTTCAGTTTGCTCATGAGGTTCTCTTTGCAAAGCACTCTCTAGCGGATTGACTTTCTGATGTTGGCCTCTCGAATCAATCCTTACTCCTATTTCTCATTTGAGAATTTCCTATAATGGGTTCTTAGTCTAAAAATTGTTCCCAAGTACAAAGCATACCCCTCTTTTCTGTCCTATGTCCTTGTGAGTGAAACTTGATGTTTGCACTTACTGCAAGTTTTTTAATTTGTCTTTTTGCATTAGGTGTGCTGATGTAAGCTGTGGGCTTTCAAAGGACAAGGAATGTGAGTTTTTGTTGTTTAGATTACAGCATCTAGCATTGTGGCTTGTTTTTAGAGAATCTTAATATTCGGTTACAATGAGAGAAATCAATTTTTATGATACTGTTTCTTAGGAAATACTTCCTACAGGATTTTTCTCTTTATGTCCAAATATCACTGCATCAAGTTAAACACAATAGAGCTGAAGCTCTAATAAAAGTGTCCTGCATTTGATGTCAAGGAATAAAACTGAATGCAGACACCCCATGCACAATGGCTGTGGCAGCCACTCGTATGTGCAGAGACCGGAAGCAATGGGGGTTGCATTAGGACAGAGAAGACTGAGCAAGGTATTTTTAAAGAATGTTCACTGCTACTTTCATGACCTGCCAGAGCTGCCACTTCTGACTGGTGAGCTGGTCTATAAAGCTTATCTAGGGTCATGGCTGCTTCGCAGTCAAGCTAGTTGCTAAGACTAAGGGGTTTAAAGAAAGATAGGTCCTGTTCTTTTATTGGCTTGCTTCTTGGGTGCAAGCTTCCTGGCGCAGTGATTCCTGACCTGAGTGCTTCCCTATTGATTTCATGCCCTTGACTATGTTGAATTGGGTATGGCTGAAATGACCCCAGGTCGTGGGATGAAATTTCACAGTTACCTCGCCAGCAGCTCTGGGCTCCACTGCCTCAGAGGCATACACTGTTTTAAAGCCATTTGAATTCATTACACCCAACACTTTTCAGCTTTACCTAATGCTTGTCACTTCTTCTGAAGTGAGATATTTAGGGGCCGGGGAGATGGCTCAGTGGAATAAGCGCTTCCCTGGCAAGTGTGAGGGCCTGCGTTCAATCCACAGTTCTGCCAAAAAGAAAAAGAAGAAAAGCAATGAAGTGACATACTTGCCTCTTAAATGCTGAAAGAAGTCATACTGAGTTTTTCAATAATTTTTTCTCTATTTTATGAAAGTAAAACTGACACAAATATGCATATTTGTGGTGTAGAACATGACATTTTGACACCTATACACTTTGAAATGACTTAATCAGAAGTAGGGAGATAGATTGGCAGTCTAACTACCATCCTGGTAATCACAAGGATGCAGGTTCAGTCCCCAGTGCGGTAAGTCATGCTAGCACCAGAACTTTGAGGGCACTTTGTTGGTCCAAAACAGAGTGTGGTGGCATATATCTGTAATTCAAGTGCTGGAGAAGCTGAGACAGAAGGATCATTATGAGTCCGAGCTCATAGAGAGACCCTGTACCAAATCAAATAAACAGTTAAAAATAAATAAAATGATTTAATCAAACTAATAAACGTACTTTGTACTTCCTATTGTCTTTGGTAGAGTCTATTTAAAATACACTTTTTACTCATTTTTAAGACATTATTATTTATTATGTACATTATACAGTGCAATAAATCACCAGAATACATTTATCCTGTGTAATTGAAATTTTGCATGCTTTCAGCAAGAGGACTGCAATGTCCCATGCCTCAATACTTAAGTTTTCATGAGTTCAATTTTAATAGATTATACATACAGCATATCAGGATGTATTTGCCTTTTCCATTTCATTCAGGATGATGCCATCTAGCTTCATCTGTGTTGTGGCAAATGAGCAGATTGCTTTTCATGCTAAAGAGTGTTCATTATCTTTGCATTTAACACAAGGATGTGTAAGGTATACAAGGCACACCTACGGCCTGCTATGCTTACACATGTGGCCGATGTTTCCCCTTCAGTGGACACATGTGGGTTCATTTCTTATCTTAGCCATCTGGAAAAATACTACAATAAACACAGTATCATAACCAAATTTCAACATTTTGATTTCATTTGGGGGGGTTATCATTCAAACAGTAGACTTCTAGACAATAATACTTCCTTGTAACTCTTTTTGAAGCATCCCCGTTATGGCTGTACTTCCTTGCATTCTCACCAACAGTGAAAACGGTTTCCCTTTGCCAAAGTTTATCTTTTCCAGTATAGACATCAAAATATTTCCAAAATCTTGTTCTTTGATTTCAGTTCACCTTTTCTCACTAAAGCTATGGACTGAAGTGTGTCTCCTCAAAGTTCTGTTGAAGTCCTTTCCCTAAAGTAACCTCATCTGGAGACTAAATCCTTAAGAGACACTTAAGGATAAACATGATCATCGCAGTAGGATGTTACCCTGGTCAGTCTAGTGCCTTCCAAGAAGATAAAACGTGAGAGATCTCTCTGTCAAGTGAGGCTGCAATGTGAAGATGGCTGTCTGCTACCCAGGAGGAGTGATCTCCCAGAATCCTATCTATTCTGGCCCCCTGATTCTAGACTTCCAGGCATGAGAATAACTAGAAAATGCATTTTTGTTGTTTAGCCCTTCAGCTCTCTGGCTTTTTGTGGTGAAAATTCAAGCCTAGTGAGACAGCTGCTGAAAACAAAATATCTCCTTTATGAAAGCTTCCCTGTAGAAGCCAGCCTATGAGCTTGTATCTGACCAAAAGATGAGGGAGATGAAATGCAAATGGACATAGAATTAGGCTAAAATATGGAGACCAGGGACTTAATGCTCTTTGACAAAGACCCTCGAGTTGTTGGCACACCCCACCTTTATTCACTCAGGCATTGGTACAAGCAGGGTAGCACAGGATTTATCTGCCCCCTACAATCGACGGTGCATGTCCTGAATAGGCATATCCCAGCTATGCCCTCCTTTTCCCCGAAGTGTGTCACTGTGCCCTTATGTTACCTTTCACCTTCCTGTTCACTGAGGAGGCAAATGAGGCTTCAGTCTTTCAGGGCTCCCACACTTCCTTGTTGGGTAGATGTCAGTAACTGATTGTGTTATGGACTGAATGTCTATATATAATTTCTTTTTTAAAAATATTTTATTTTAGTCTTTATTTATTTGGTACCGAGCCTCACTATGAAGCACAGACTCATAGTGACCCTCCTGTCTCAGCCCTCCCAGCACAGGGATTACAGGCATGTTCCACCATGCCTGGTTTCTGTGGCCAGAACAATGCCACAGAAAGTTCCTGGGCCAACATAGCGTGCAGTATACGGGATCGAACCCAGGCCCTTGCTCTTGTGAGGGAAGCACTTAGATCACTGAACTTTGCCCCCAGCACTGCAGTTTCAAATGTATTTGTTAATTTTAACCCTCATCACAAAGATATTTGAACATGAGAACCTTGGAAACTAATCAGTGTTGGATTAATTCAAAAGGGTCATACACTCATGGTGGGTTTGGGCCCTTTTAAGTCTGTAACACATGAGGACACACAGAAGACCACCAAGCTCTGAATGAAGAAAAGGGCCTTCACCCAGTGCCAGGTTGCTGAGAACTTGGGGTTTCTGCTTTTTATCCCTTGGAATATGAGCTTTAGATGTCTGCTCTCTAAACTATCTGGGCTATACTATTTAACTTTTTCAGTCGTGTCAGATGAAAAAGGATCATGTGCATATTACTATATTTTGCATCTAAAATATGACCAGGCATGTACACTTTACCTTATGCTATATCACTGTGTATTTCCTATAGTTTTAGAAAAAAATACGCCAAACATATTTCTCTATCAAACTTTAAAGTTCAATATATTTAAAAGTACAAAATACAACTCATTAAACTATAAATAAAAATAAATCTACATTATATTTAAATATATATATATATATATGTATGTAACACATTGTGCACCTAAATTTATTTTATAATTATTTATTTACTTATCTATTTATTTATTTACTTTTTGCAGAACCAGGAATTGAACTCAGACTCTTGCGCTTACCAGGGAAGCGCTTATCCTACTGAACAATCTCTCTGGCCCCCAAATTTATTTTAAAGTTTACAAAGGAAATGTTTATTAGCATAAAACACATTAAAATCAAGTCAAATTTGTAATGGTGCTAGTAATTTGCTCATACGTATTTAGTATTTCTCACTGCTTTATGCAACTATTTTCTCTGTATTCCTCACAAAACTACCAAGAGTGCTGTACTATTTTAATTTGTAGTGAATATAAAGAATAAAATTACAGAAAAGTTAAATAACTTGAAGTAACAAGACCATGCAGCCCTCAACTTGATACTACATTCTTTCAAAGAGATGTTGTGAAGTCATACATTTTTCTTAAGAAAATCTTTCTTAATGTTCTTATTCATTTCTAAGTATATTATAAGATCAACATACTTCCATTTAGGAGCATTCTGTTATTAAAATGTCTATATTCACATATTTTTCATAAATTATTTTCCATAAAACTCACAGAAACAAATATAGTACATTTATTATAAAGTTTTGAAAGGTTATATGAGAAGTAAGAAAAACCCTTCAAAAAATTAGCTTTACATTTTATTGCCCTTTTCCTTATCTTTCTTTTTGCTTAAAAAAAAAAAAAGAATAAGCCATCAATTTAAGGGCCCTGCTTTTGCAAACAGCTTTAGCCAGGTCTTCTAAAGCAGTGACTTTTAGACACCTACGCCTCCGTGTTTGCACTCCTACTTATCAAATGTACTACAGTCATAAATAACAATAAATAAGACAATCCTGACATAGCTGTGTATCCCCTGCACATCACAGCCTGCCCTGCAGGTGGTCTAATTCTGTTTGCCTGGCTCTGGATCTCAACATTAGAAAGTGTAGAGAGAATTTGTCTGCCTATTCCCCAGCTTCTCCTTTTCTTTCTCTCCTAGCAATATAAAAGCACATGGAAACAACATAAATGATATAACGGTAATAGTTGTACTGATGTGGCAAAAAAGACTATTTTAAAGGACAGCCACTTACTTCACTTAAACTATAGATAAACTCACTCCCTCACCCCTTTCTATGTAGCTAGCCATAAACCCACTTAAAGAAAACCAGGGTCATAAAATAGGAACAGATAGAACAATGATTACCCTTGGTGAATAGGGTAATCACTAAACGAAAATGCTCCAGGACAGAGAGATGATCAACAATGTCTGGGAAATGTGAATTGTGTGGCGATTGTGTGACACTATTGTAAAATTCCTGAACCTGAGGTCATGTGGTTACTATGGAAAGCTGGAAAGTTTATAACCCGCAAACCAAGTTCAAGTGGGTATGGAAAACTTTGGGCATCCTGACCCAAAGTCAGATCATCAGTTCATCTCAGCCCACTATAAAAGCTTCCTTGTTGCTATTCACTTGGTCTTTTTTTTTTTGAGGGGGTTGGTATCTTCACTTGCTATAATCTGGTGCTACAGTGTCACAATAAAAGCTCTATCAGAGAATTGACTAAAGCATTTCCTAACATGTAATAGGGCACCTATAACTAAGAAATAACTTCTGTTGCTTTGTCAAGAGAGTTGAGATCAGGGCTAATTTGTTTCCACAATATTGTCTGTCTTATTTAACAAATAAAAGATAATACAAACTTAATGTAGTTCACTGTTCAAGATCAAAAAGTTGCCCACACACACAGGAATAATTGTGTCCCTCAACAGGAAGTTTTCAACCTACACTGGGTATTAGCCTTTCCAATGGAAAGTGTAAAAGGCTTTTTTTTTTTTTTTTTTTTGGCTAGCTCAGGATGCCTTAAGAGCAGGTCTGGTGTGGCTTGTGGAGCTGAGGATCAAACAGAGGTCACTTGTGTCTGACTGGGTTTGCCAAAACAGGCACTTTAAACAGCTGAGCTAACCAGCAAACCCCCTCATTGTAAAGTGTGACACTGCACACGAGGGTTTTACTGTATGTGCTACTATGCGTTTTACTATCTTAAATGACTTTACCATCATAAAAGCTTTTACAAGACTTAGTCTTTTAATATTGAATATTTAAATATTTTCAGCTGAATTTCCTAAGATAATGTATTCCCTTTGATACAATGAATTTTATATTTTGCTTTGCATCGAAATAAAATTATTTTAAAAAGTCGCAAGTGAACGGAGGAATCTTACTACTTAAAATCTCATTCAGCTGTCTGAGATTTTCACAATAGTTTGAAAAGCCCTAATGGTTCTATTATATCCCCTACAGTGATAAATTAAGTATTAAGAGTGACTAAAAGCAACAATAACACATTTTAATAAAGGACATTAATTAACATATATTGGTTTAACTGATCTCTCGTTCTTGGCAGCCAATATCATCCACAAAAAGCCAGCGGGATATGAAGTGAGCACCTTCTAGCATTATCACAATGCTTAGTTTAGGATGAGAGGCAGTGACTCGCAGGCCACGTTAACACATTGTTTTCTAAAGTGAAATTATTCAGAGGAAAGTCTTCAGTTATTTATTTCCAGCTTAATTCATTATAATGCATGATTGCTGAAAGAATTACAACTGCCTTTTATGAACAATCTCCAGAGAGCTCTTCTTTATTAATGTGCATCGTAATTCAGCTCGTGGTACTCAGGCACCTTCGTAGGCACTTGCTGATTAATAGCTGCTGTGAGTGGTAATGTCCTAGTCAGGGCTTGGGTGAGGGTGAGCGTGGCTGATTGGCTGTGCTGAGGCCGTAAATGATGACGCCACCTGGTAGCTCATCACTGCGAAGCCTATTCCCCAGCTTCTCCTTTTCTTTCTCTCCTAGCAATATAAAAGCACATGGAAACAACATAAATGATATAACGGTAATAGTTGTTACCGAAGAGCGAGTCCACAGAGACCTGGTCAAAGACAATGCATCACTGTTGGGTTAAGATCTCACTGCTATTTGTTCTTCAATAAAATTATGGAAAATAAAAAAAGAGTTTTCATGAGGTTCTACAGACAAAGATTTTCAAAAATCTGAATAATTTCCTTTCATATCGCATTACTAATGAAAAGATTTTGAATTTGTTCATCTTTGTTGTAGCATGCAGTATTTAGAAATTTAAAGAAGTAATACTGCACTGCAAGTAACATTTTTAAGAATGATTTTATATTTTAGGCATTGTTAACAGAAAGATTAATAAAATGTATTATCTTGGTATTTCCATAACATAGTGGGCCCAACTTGTAACTACGTAATTCTAATTTCTTTAAGTACTATTTTTCTTTTTTTTTTTTTAACTGGGGCTCAAACTCAGGAATTTATGCTTGCTAGGCAGGTACTTATGCCACTGAAATATCTCCATACCCCCCCTTAAGTATTTCTTAAATGTACGTGTCTCAGGGACATAGATTCATATGTGAAGTCAAGAAAGATTCAAAGCATAAAATTCCAAGTGAGCATTTCCAATGGCAAAGGTAATTATTAAATGTACTAGCACAGCTGGGAAAATAGCTTGGTAGTCAAATACTTGCCTAGCATTTACAAGGCCTTGGTTCTATCTCCAACACTGTATTAGGATTAGCAAACAAAAAGAAATGAAAGGCAACGAAAAAGATTAAACAACTAGTACAATTCTAGATGTTGAATGTGAAAAAACTTAAAGTATTTTCATTTTCTAATATATTGTACTTCAGCTATCTAATATATATTTAAACACTGTGGTCTAATTGTCTTATTTAAGCACTACTATAACAAGTATTAATTAAATATAAATATAAGGTTTAAGTGATATGGTCCTTAAATAGATACACTAAATTAATATTTAATATATATGTATATTCTGATGCTATATAGAGAATATATTGTAAAAAATCAGGCTTTATTTTTTATGTATTTATTTATTTATTTTTTCTTTACTAACTTTATTGAGAAACAAGTAGCAGTGAGACAGTTTCAAAACTGATTAGTGGAAAAGTTTCAATAATTAACACAATGCATATTGTTTTCCTCATAGTGTTTATTCATAGTACAAGATGCAGACATGATATCTTGTCCAAACCTTACTAGTACAAATCTTTCCTCCAATTGAATTAAAAGAAAGTAGCTATATATATCTATCCTACTATTTTGTATATAAAGGTACAAAATGGTACTTCATTTATATCCCTTTTTTTGGTTTAGTTTTGTCAGAGATGGGTATTCCATTGAAATTTAAATACTGTACAGGTGTGAATTCAGCAAAATAATCCAATATAATCCTGTAGTCCACAATAGTAATAGGTTATCCATAGGACTGACAATGTCAGAAGTTATTTTTTTTTTTTTAATTTTCCTTTTTCTAGTTTTTCTCACAAACATACAATGGCAATTTTTAGAGGGTTTGTGATAGGGGGTGAGGACATTGCTCTGATGGCTAGTGGAGCATGCTAGTAGAGCTCTCCTGTATTGAAGCCAGTATTAAAGTGATTTTTGTCTTGGAAAACATTTAAAAATATTGATAATAGCATATAGCTAGTTGAGTGTTGTTATATTTAAATAAATATCTTTTAAAGATGTTCCTTTTCTTTTTTTTTTTTTTTTAAAGTAAGGCAAGATTTTATTAGTTTGGAAGATATTCCAGTACATATTAAGGAGCAAAGAATGGACAAGGTTACATAATGTTTATAGTACCCCTCTTTATAGAGGAAGAGTGGGTAAACAGATGGGCAGGTGAACAGACACATCATGGTCACTTGCTGTGACTCTGGGGAAACAAAAGTACTTTCAAGAATTTTTAATAGGAGAGTTCTTTCTTTAGAAAATCTGTTAAGAGGGAAAGGGTTGTTATTACTCTTAAATTCTATTCAGTTTTAGGGCTGGCCAGATAGCTCAGCAGACTAAAGTGCCTGTTTAGGCAGAGCTCAGTAGCCAGTTTTATCCCTGCCTTACTGGCCCTGCCCCATCCCTGGAGCATGTTGAGATGGTGCTTGAGACATTGGGGTGGTAATCCCAGCTCTTTGGGAGGCTGAACACAGGAGAATTGCTCTGAGTCCGCTCCGTGTAGTGAGACTCTGTAGACCTTTAGACCTTCTACCAAATACGTTAAAAAATAAAAATTAAATTCTATTCAGTTTATTTTATTTTATTTTTATATTTTTTTATTTTATTTTTTATTTTATTGAAGTACAAATATCAGACAGTTTCAAGACACCTTAACAAGACATATTCGATAAATTAATACATTGCAAATTGTTTTCATAATGTTTTAGTATCGGACAAGGTGCATACATGATATATTTACAGATATTATTTTAGCAGATGTCTCTTTTCATTAAATTAAGAGTGTAACTGCTTACTTATTTTTTATACCTGAATTATATAAAAAATTCAATAATTATTTTCCTAGTGGCTGACCATAGTACTAGAAGCTGACATAATATCCTGTCCAACCACCATTAGTACAGATCTTGCCTTTCATAGAATTATGTAGAAGCACAGTGTTATCTATCCCAACTATACTGTCTATACACACACATCATGATTTTTTCTTTCTACACCCCTTCCTTTGTCTACACCTGTCAAAGGTAGGCACTCCATTGTCATTCAACTAACTTAGGTTCTTGAACTCGACACCACAATCCAACACAGTCCAGCATTCCACAACAATAGTGAGCTATCTGAAGAAGTTGTCGACCATAGCCATTTAACAGCTCAGCTTAATATTATGGCCCCGCAATGTATACTTCATTTTTATACTTTTCTGCTGGATGGTTAAGACCTAGATAGATCAAGACTTATATACCAACACATGAACTTTATATTTCTTATGTGGTCAGTGAAGTCCTTTCAGGGTTTATCTTGTAGTCCTGTACCTTATTCTGTAGATCGTTTGTCTGTGTCATCCATGTGGATGAGTCACGGCCAATGCTTCACCAGTTTGCTCTCTGTGAGAGCCTGAGAGAAAGTTTTCTGTCCATGTGACTCTCCCCAGGCACAGTATAGAACTTCAGTTTCTTTCATCTGTGGCCCTATAATCTCCTTGTTCAGAAAATTTGGAGCTCAACTGAGTTTCATGATGTTGCAGTACAGGTTCTCCTATGTCCTGAGTCTTCGTTGACCTTGAAAGGCTAGGGCCAAAATGTTGGCTGGCCTTGTGGCTCTTCTATTTCTCCAACTCTGACTTGTGATCTTAGGTTGTTAACCATCCAGAAGAAAAGCTGATTAGTATCCTGCAGCATATGCCACACTGTGCTTTATCGGACTCAATTGCTTTTAGTTGTTGTGTGTTTCCATTTGTATTTCTGCTTTTCGCTTGTTATACTAGGGAGACTATACGATATTTACACATGTGTGTCTGGTTTATTTCACTTATGAGTATATCTTCAGGTGGCATCCACTTCAGTATAAATGCTTCAAACTTATCATTCTTAATAGCTGAGTAATACTCCATTATATAGAAATACTACATCTTTTTCAACCATTCCTCATATGATGGACATCTTGGTTGTTTCCAAGATTTTGCTATCACACACTGTGCTGCTATAAACATAGGTACACATATATCACTATGATACAATATTTTAAGATCCTTTGGGAAAATTCCCAGTAGGGGGATAGCCGGCTTGAATGGGATTTCTAGTCCTACTCTTTTGAGAATTCTCCACACTGACCTGCACAATGGTTGTACCAGTCTACATTCCCACCAGCAGTGGAAAAGTGTTCCCTTTTCCCCACAACCTCTCCAACATTTGTTGTTGGTTGATTTCCTTATGATATCTATTCTTTCTTGAGTGAGATGGTATCTCTGTGTTGTTTTCATTTGCATTTCACGAATGGCTAGCAATGTGGAGTATTTTGTCAGAAGTTGTTGACTTGAGATGTTTACAGCTCAGCATGTTAATATGGCTTTACGTTTTATACCTTGTTTTTATACTTTTTTGCTACATCATTGTGACCAAGATAAACCAAGACCTATATAACAAGAAATGTAACTTTTGTACCTAACAAGGACAGTCAAATCCCCTCAGGATTTACCCTGAAACCCTGTACCTCACTTTGTAGATCCCTTGTCAGTGTCAGCCATGTGGATGAGTCACAGCTATTGCTTTACCAATTTGCTCTCTGTGAAAGCCTGAGAGAATGTTTTCTCTCCAGGTGACTCTCTTTAGGCATACTCTACATCATCGATCACATTCCTCTGTGGCCCCATGACCTCTTTGATTGGTAAATTTAGGACACAACTGAGTTTCAGGATGTTACAGTACAGGTTCTTTTATGAAATAAGTCTTTAATAAAAAGTATGTGATATTTGATGGAAAATAACTGTTCCATATTATGTTCAAGATGATTTGTATTCAGACAGATAGTGAGCTTAAACTCAACTACCTATGTTGAAGAGTATTAATATCATTAAGCTTCCCTTCTTCAGGGTTAAGTACTTAAGTTTTCAAACCAAAAATTAGAGAAAAAGAAGTATTGCAAGGAGAGCAAACATTTTGGCCCTAGCCTTTCAAGGTTGGAGAAACTTAGGACATAAAAGAACCTGTACCGTAATATCTTGCAACTCTAGTAGTGTCTCAAATTTTCTGATCAAGGAGATTATGGGGCCACACAGGAAAGTGATCAATGATGTACAGTTTGCCTAAGAAGAGTACATGAAAAGAAAACATTCTCTCAGTCTTTCACAGAGAGCAAATTGGGGAAGCAATGGTCATGACTGGCTGACACTGACAAAGGTTCTACAAACTGTGGTAAAAGTTGTCAGGGTAAATCCTGAGGGTATTTGACTGATGTTGTCAGATACAAAAGTTACATTTCTGTTATATAGATCTTGCTTTATCTTGGTCTTAACCATCCAGCAGAAAAGTATAGAAACAAGGTATGAAAAGTAAATCCATATTAATATGCTGAGCTATAAAAGTCTCAAGTCAACAACTTCTGACATTGACAGTCCCATGGAAAACCCACTACTATTATGGACTGCGGGACTATATTGTAATATTTTGCTGAATTCACACACCTGTAAAGTTTAAAATGTCAATGAAACACCCATCTCTGAAAAAACTACACAAAAAAGGGGATACAAAAGAAGGACCATTTTGTGTCTGTTTATACAAAATAATTAGGAGATATCTATCTATCTATCTATCTATCTATCTATCTATCTATCTATCTATCTATCTATCTACATATATCGCTACTTTCTCTTAATTCAATGAGAAGAAAGATTTGTACTAATAGTGGTTAGACAGGATAACATGTCTGCATCTTTTACTATGAACAAACACTATGAAGACAACAATATGCAATGTATTAATTATTAAAACTGTCCTATTAATTGGTTTTGAAATAAAAAAATAATGTCTACTTTAATGTGTGTATCCTAGAATTTTTGATAAAAAACAAAAAGTTTGCTTTTACCTAGGATTCCCCATCTACATCCATTCATACTCCAGCCACTGATTGAGAAGCTTTATTCTAACTGTTCATACAAAACCATGTAACTTTTGAATAATTTTCTTCATGGCACGCCAACAGTTTTTTCCAAAGACATCAAAATATACTCTAAGAAAGTTTATTTTGACACTGTTTCCGGGAACAGATACACCCACCAACTTGCTTCTACAGTAGGTTTTAGTCACATGATGTTATGCAGAGCACAGTTGTGCTCTGGAACGTATTTAGGGCAATCCTAAACATTCTCTGCATTCATTCACCAAGCGAGAAGGATGGTCAAGTCACATCTTCCATGCTTTTCACCATATACTACGTCGCACACTGTGGGCTTGCTTAAGCCCGGAAACTTTTGTGTGCTATAATTTTATTGGGTACACAGTTTGTGAGTGAAAAGGCAGCCTCTAAAGTCTACCTGGTCGGAAGCTGATCAGCCCACTAACTTCTACAGACTAATTCCCTGCCACCTCCAAGCACCTCCTCTGCTGGTTGGTGTGTGATCTTCAATGCAGTGAGACTCAGCTACCTCCTATTAAATATGCAAAGTACATTTATTTCAAATTAGGGAAATATTATAATCGTTCTACGGATAATGTTTTTCTACCTTTGAATATTGTTTGGGGTGTATTGGATTGGGCGAAATGCATCACAATTTTCTCCTATTAAAATTAATGAAAACTTTCTTATTTAATGGCTTTTCAGTTAGTGAGAGTGCTTTCAGAAACAAATTAAAATCACTGTGATTAATGGGGTACCTGGCTTATCCTTCTAGTGTTTCGTTTTGCAAATATAAGCAAATAAAAGTTTCTAAACAAAATTATAAAAATAAATAACAAAAAATGATAGTATTTGAGGTTGGGAAAATAAATGGCTTAAATAACCTTATGATGCTCATTATGGTGGGAAGGACAATTCAATATTAATCAGAATTAAAGTAAGTAGAGAACCAGAAACAACTAAAAACTACTTTAAAGTCTGAAATGCTACATAGTTGTAGGTCTCCTCTATTTTATAGAAAAGATTCTGCTCACACTAGTAATTTTGAATCCTCTATCCTGCCATCACTTTGTATTAATAGTCATTGCCATGTACAATATTGGTACGCAGTTACCCTCTTTTCTGGTTGCCACTAACCCTTAAGAGGTATGCAGCCAACAGGTATAGACTGTAGTATTATAAATGAATAAAAAGATAAAATTAAAGTGATTTATTTTTTCCCTTATAATCCCTCTACAGCTCAGCTCTGCACAGTGCTACTCTGCAATCCCTTCAGGTGTCTGTAAAAAGGAAGTAAATTCTGTTTCTAGGAGTATTTCAGAAATGCACTATGCAAGGTGAACAAAGTTTCCAACAGTATACTTATAACAAGCCTCTTATTTCAGCTATACAGCTCAATATTAAGTAATTTTTAAAATACTTGTTTTGCCCTTTAAAATGGAAACTGTAGGGTTGGCAAGATAGCTCAGCAAACTAAGCATCTGCTTAGGCAAGCACAGGGACCAACACCACATGTCATACTGGCTCTGCCCCAGCCAGGTGGGGTAGCACAGACCTGTAATCCCAGTGCAGGGAGGCTGAAGACAGGAGGATCACTAGCAGTACAATCTGCACAGTGAGACATGCACCAAATATATAAAATTTTAAAAAATGGGGGTCAAGGGAGATGGCTTAGTAGAATAAGCAGTTGCCTGGCAAGCATAGGGTCCTGAGTTCATTCTCTGGTACTGAAAAAAAAAAAAAAAGAAAGAAATTCTGGACTCATATATTACCCTATTTTTTGCTATGGTTTATATGTATTTTTTATACAATGTGTAGATGATAACCTAAAGGCAGCTCAAACTACTTTGAAAGAATATGCTTGAACATGTCTCTCCTTCATGACTAACTGAAGCATACTTCAACATAGACATTTTGGTTAAAATACTGCAATGTGTTTCATCTCTTGTTACATTTCAACTTTAGCATATATGCTATTTGATATAGGAGCTTCACTGGTAGGGCAGAAGAAATAAAATCCAATACTCACCTTGGAAAGATAACTTCGAGCTCATTGCATTGAGAGGCAGTTTTCCTATCTATATTCTGTTCCTTGGACTTGAATCCATCATAATCCTGAAAACATTAAAGTACAATTTGACTGCTAATGGACTGGATAAGGAGTTTGCTGTTTGTTGTGAACCAAAAATGTGAAGGAGTGTATGCAAAACTCAATCATATGTAACACTGATAGGAACATAAATCAATTAGGACTAAAGCCAGTTGAACTTCAGGAAATTTGATTGAGTTTGTTATTTTGCAATAGGTGAGCCATAAATTCAGACAACTACTAGGCTTTAAGTAGAGCAGAATGGCAAAAGTATATACAATGCTACTAATATATTTGAAAGAGATCACCATGTAGAAAAGTTGAAATTATGTGGTAAGCCTAAATTATTGCATCAAAACATAAAACTATGTTAATTGTTTTCCTAATATTTTATTCCTCCTATCTGTCTAGTAAAGTAAGTTTCACTCCTAAAATCAATTGGAAAATCATTTTAAAAATCATCAATATCATGTAGTTAAACTCAGAAATGGGATGAAAGTGGAAAATAAATATAGATGCTCATGGCAAATAGCCTAGGACAAAATTAGTATGAGAAATAGCTAATTCCTGAAGTTTTGTCTCAATTCTTATTTGTGTATTGTTCAAATTAATGTTCTGCAGCTCCACATAAAAAATAAAGTAAATAGAGGTAAAGTCAATGATATTTCAATGGAATACAGTTATTTCAGACACAAGAGCTACCCCAGACAATGTAGATCCTCAGTGAATGAGTTCTCTAAAATATAGAGATAGGAGTTAGATCAGGTGCAGGCAGTTACATGCACAGACTCAATGGTGTCTTGTGAGAAAAGATAGCAGGAATGAGGGAAAGATTGAAACAAAGAGCTGGGTTCAGGTGAAGGCCTGTTTGTCTCAATAGCAAATGACCTAAAGAACAACAGCAGGGACATTTGTTTATACTCTTTCAAGGTTAATATCAATAGACACAAAGTTGCCTAGCAACTAATGGTAGAAATTTTCAAGGCAGGATGTTTTTCTCCAGATTGAGCAATTGGATTGCTTTAGGCACTGAGGCCTTGTTCTAACCACCCATATATGATCAATTTCCAGCATTAACTACTCCGAATAGTTAGAGGACACATTCTGACAAACCACCAGCAGAATAAACAGGGCAGGCCAGCACAAGTACATGGGCCCAGGTGAAAATCTTAGACTGTAAAAGAAGGGATTTGGGGAGGAATACAAGTAACAGATGTTTTTGAGACCTAAGAGTGCTTCAAAGCCTTCTACTAAACATTTCCTCATAACATAGCTAAACCAGCGATCGTCATATATGCCTTGACAATACTTAGTCATTTTTATTTTTGGCCTTAAACAATATAATCATAATCACTTCCATTACAAAAAAAAAAAAAAAAAAAAGGGCCAACAACAACAACATAACTCTACCCTAATAAAGCAATTCTTTCCTCAAGTCCCATAAAATCTGTAGAAAACTTGCCTTACTCACGATCCTTCTTTGATCTCTTCTCAGATAATGAAAGTTTTTCTTACTGCCTGATTTTAGTATCTTAATAAATTTCCCTGCTCGGACTTTGTCTTCTTAGCCCACAGTTTCATTCTTCTACATCATCAAAATGACCTGATGCTCTAATGACCGTATGAAGTATTAGCCACTTAAGGCAAGTTGATCAGCACTATAAGTCCTATTATCTTTATGACAGTGCTTCATTTTTACAGCTTCATGTTGTAAAATAACCAAGTGCTACAATGGACCCACCTATGAAGGGCCAAATATCAACATCTAAGTATGATATGATATGAAGTATTACCAATTTTGTTTAAAAAAATGTGGCATTTAATGGTGGACTAGATGTCCAAGAGAACTTTCAGCTATCAACTTGAGGTAATAATGTAGCCCAGAAGAGACCCCAGCTGGGCTTTAGATTCAAGGACATTACAAATATACTTACTGAAGGGCAGAAAGACAAATGGAAGGGTGCATCAAGGAAGCTGGAAGCAAGGAAAATCATGGTAAATGGCAGTGGTCATTGGTAACTCTGTACCCTAGAGTTATTGACACATAAGATATGTATATAATGAACCTGAAAACTTAGGTAAGGGTATTTCCAGGAAGAAATGAATACTTTTTGCAGTTCAAGAATGATGCAGAAAGAATTGAGCTCAATATAAGAAGCTATCTAGAAGTGCCTGATGAACTGAAAACTAAGATGCTCATTGTCTCCAGATGGCTGGAAATTCTCAAATAATAACTTTTAAGACATAGATATTATTAAGTCTGTCATCAGTAATATAGTAAAGATAAAGTCAAGAGTGTAATAGAAAATCCTTTGTTAAGACTTCGGAAAGATCTAAGAAATTCATTCAGAATGTAACATCTGTTATATTTTGTGGAAAAGAAAAGACGACCCAGAACAGTGTCAAGAGCTACAGAGATCAACCAGCAGAAAGAAAATCTAAGTCCTAATTACATGGAACTGAAAACTGAGCCTGAGTTGATTCCAGGTTGTCAGTACATGAGAACAAAAAAATAAATGTTATTTCCTTTTAACACTGCTGCAAAAGTTGAGCTGTGCATGGAATTGTGATTTGACTGTCTCTTTCTTTGGCTGTCAAATATTTGCTATTGTTGATGAGATCTGTATGTTGAGCTGTGCACATTTTTTATCTTTGGTGGAGCCTGAGACATTAACGTAGTACTTGCTTCATGAATTGTACAAGAACAATTTGGTGCTTAAAGAAGAGCCCTTAGCAATTTTTGCTTCTGCTCATGAACTCTGCATTAGGAGAGGGATAGGACTACAGCCATTTCTCCCTCATTAACGCAAGCAGGACCATCTTCCCCCAAATCATGAATGCATGAAGTTCATGAACTGGGCTTCTACTCTATGTCCAATGCTGTCAAAATTTATTCTCAACATATTTCCCCTACTTACACCATAGATTTGTTCTTTTTTGTTGCTTTCCTTAACTATAAGCAGTTTTTCTAGGTTATTCTACAGTTGGAAATTCTTACAGAACACTGTAACAGACTTTATCCACTGAGGAAACCATTAGTGTCTCTACTTCATTTTAAGTAAAGATTGTGTTAATATGTGTGACAACACTGGCAAAATGCCTGAAATAAAGAACTTATAAGGAGAAAAGATGCAATTTGCTTCTTGGTTGTAGAGCTTTCAGCCTATGGGCACTTGGATTTATTGCCTTGGAACTGTGGTGGAGCAGTACATCATGGCAAGTTCAGATGACCACAGCAGAGGAGTCTGTCACCTTCCTCAGGGCCAGGGAAGAAAGACCTGGACAGAATGAGAGGTGGAGTCTCAATGTCTCATCAAGGAGACATCACGAGGCACACACTTCCTTCCACCAGGTCCCAACTTTTAGGGTGCTACCACCTTTCAAGCCTATAACACAGTGTTCTTCAGGGAATATTCCAAAAATCAATTTACAGTAATTATTAACAAGGTGGATTTGGATAACTAACTATTCTATTCTCCATGCTTCTGCATTTTAACCCACATTTCATCAGTCAGGGTTTTACTAGAGGAACAGACATAACACAAGATGTAAAAATGTATAGGAAATTACAGTATTGTTTACAATGGTCAGCCACAGAGTTGGATGGAGAAGCTTGCAGAAGGCATTTGCACACTGGAGACTGAAGGATTCAGCCCAATGTCTGGAGCTCACTGCAGTGTCCTGTGCAGGTCAGGAGGCCAGTGTGTCTGGAATGGAAGGCTGATGAGTCTGTGATAGAAAGCTAAAGGATCCAAGGTAGAGGCTGAAGAGTCTGCACTAGAGGCCAGGAGACAATGTCCAAGCTGACTGCAAAGACTGGAGCTCCTACATTCTTCTTTAATTTACTTTTATACCCTTTAAATAATGAGTCACTCTGGGGTGGGATCTTCATGCCCTAGGGTGGGGCTTCAACACCCTCTGGTGTGGAATTGTAGAGCCAATTAGTTAAGCTTTGCAACTTCCCAAATTGACACAGTGTGTCAACTACTGTATGCATAAATGGCAAGTTTTATAGCTTTAATGAATAAACTATATGAAATATTTATGAAAAATGGATTGATTTCAGTGCCTTTCAAACAATGTATGAGTTATGATATTACCGGGTGTTTTTTTTTTTTTTTTTCAGAACCGGGTATTGAACTCAGGCCCTTGTGCTTGCTGGGGAAGCACTTATTTTACTGAGCTATCTCCCCATCCCCAATTACTAGAATTTTTATTGCTGCTTGAGCAGACTGGGAAAATTACTACACTTACTAACCTGCTTATGAAGTTGTAGGAAAATGGTCACTTGCAAGTGTTCTGAAATGAGATTTCAGTGGAAACATTTCAATGACCATTATTCTGTAGTCCATATTATGGCTGATTGAGGAGTCAATTTTTGAAAACTCTTTTTGCTAAAGGCTTATCCTATCCTAAAAAGCATGTCACTTAAAAAATTATGAAAAGGGGAATTCTGACAAAGTTTTAATCTTTTTCTCCTTTCATACACTAGAACATTGATTTTGTTAGCTAAATTTAAGCATCCATGTAGAAAATTGATCCCATTTAATTAAATGTTGAGTTCAGGAAAATCATTAAAGTCTCCTGTTGTTGGTCCTGGGACATTTTGGTCTTCTGAGAGTTTATTTTATTTAGAAAAGGAAGAACTGCCAAGCAAATAAATCTTTGGTATGGTTTTATTTTTTATTCCGAATTGCTACTTAGTCTGGGGTCATATGACAATGTATCTTCTGACACTGTCACTCACTTTTGTAGAACTTAAAGACAGAGAGAAAAATAGTGATAGTTTTAGTAAAGAAGTCTGAGGGGCTGGCAAGATAGTTCAGTGGTCTAAAGTGCCTACTTAGGCAAGCTTAGGCAATGGCAGGGAAAGAAATTTGATACCTGGCACCACATGCTGCAGCAGCCCTGCCCTCAGGGTGGGCTGAATGGTTCTCAAAAAAAAAGGAAGAAGGAGGAGGAGGAGGAGGATGAAGAGGAAGAGGAAAAGAAAGAGGAAGAAGAAGGCCAGAAAACGAGACAGAGAGCATATACTCAACTTCCTCTTTTCTCCCCAGCTACCTGTAGGGAAACATGGTTTGGGTGGTGGGTGTTATAGTCCATCCCTCTGCCTCCCTTCGGTTCCACTCAACCCTCAATGGCCTGGGATAGCTTCTTCCAGCGTTTTGCCTGGCCTTCACAGTGGTCCAGTCCAACATGAGTGAAGCTGTCTTGTTCTCGCTATTTCAGATGCAGCTATTTACTTTCTGAAAAAGGGAGGGAGCAGCTAAGCATAGCTAAGATCAGAAAAGAAGAGGTTTGAAGTCACTATTTCCATACCAGACCTTCACAGCAAGCCTTCAAGCTGCTCCATAATTAGAACTTCTCAGCATTTGTCAGGTTTGGTCTAAGAGGGCTTGCTTTTCTGTACCAAGTCCCCTGTGCTGCCTTACAGACCTTGTTATAGTCCTACCTCAGTGTTCCTATCAATCTGCTTGTGAATTGTTTCTCAGGTTTGTGGGCTCCAAAAGTCCTATATATCTCTTGCAGATCCTTACCCTGAGTATTGTGGAAAGAGCATCCCATTCAAAAGAAAGAGCGATAAATAGAGTTGCAGGGACAAAGAGCTCCAGAGACTAGCAGCCAGCAAAGCCTGATGGCAGAGTCCAGGGACCATGAGATTCCACCACAAGCAGATGACTGCATCACCTGTTGACATCCAGTATTATGTGGGATCATCTTGTGATGTCTGGACCTCTGGCAATGCTGCTCTGTGCTGATTCACTTTCACTCTGAATCAAGCAAAAGAAATTTAGGTTCATTGGCAAAATAAATACCAAACATTCAAGGGAAAATAAATAAAGCATGTTATTCCAAACATTTTATTTGGAATAATTGTGTTAATATTAGAGTTTTCAACTGCTGTTTCATAAATTGGGCAAATCATTTAATGTCTATATTTCAACATAACAAGAACAAAGACGAACTTTGTATTCATTTGGAAGTGTTTCACACTTATAGATTAGGCCGAACTGTGTGAGCGTGAATGTGGGACTATGTGATGGGAGAGCAGTATAACTGGAAATGAAGAACAACTGTCTTGTGGACCTTTGATTGTGCTTTACTACTACTATTCCATGACATGGTGAATAATGTTCCATCCTTCAAAGGGAAGAACATAGCTATAAATCCTGCAGCAAGTTTAAAATAAACTAGAAACTTCACACTGTAAAATTGTGTAATGTTATCATTATAGTATTGGAATGCATATATTGTCTAAAAAGGACACTAAAACTGCAGAAAATCATATGTGTGAACATACTCCAGGAACACTGGAAGAATATCTTTCATCTTTAAAGAGATAAATGAATCATCTCCATGTGATCTGGGAATGACTAGAGGTAAAACAATGATAAACTTCCATGAAATTTTGTCTTCAAAGGTCTCAAGAGTCCCACAGAATCCATCATCCAGGGAAGTATGTAGTTGGTGATGATGGTTTGATATACTCTTGGGTAATTACGGTGTTAGTGTTTTTCTGTAAATTGTACATAGATCCTGAGATTGTGGGCTTCTAGCCCTCGCAACCATTCTCTTGCCTAAAGAAGTACTCTAGGAAAACAGGCTTTCATGGCAGCATGGCAGCCTATATCACCTCTCTCTCCCCAACCCTGTGCAGATCTCAGCCAGAAGCACCCTGACTCATATTTGAGTATTGCACTTATTGTTTGGTATGGAGCTTCTGCAGAACTTTCTCTACAGTCAGTATCTCTTTTGATGAAGTTAATTTTACTTCCTCCCTGGAAATTTTTTCCTTTCTTCTAAGAACACTGAACTGTTCAACCACTAAACATTTTCAGTCACTTAAACAAAAATCTCTCTCAATTTTTTTTTTTTTTCTGAATTGACCAAAGAAATTATCTTCAAGAACTTTCTGGTATGGCCAGTTCCTATTGACAAACAGGGCTTAACTTGGCCATTGTTTAATAATCTTTTCATTTGCATAATAATTATTCATAGTTATGCTAAACATTTCAGTGTTTTGATACATGTGTTAATTGTGAAGATGCCATAATGATAATTGATGAATCCTTTTTCTTAAACATTCATCACTTTTTTGTTATGCAAATTGCAAAAACCTCTCTCTCACCATTTTAAACATAAAATGCAATGTCTTACTGTAGTCACCCTGTTCCAGTACAAAACACCAGAACTGATTCCTTTGGACTGAAACATGGGCATTGCATGAGCTTTCCTTAGCACCCCTTCTCGCTTATCTTCCCCGCCTCTGGTACGCACTGTTCTACTCAGCTAACATCAAGTTGAGTGTCTGTTCTTTGAAGTTTGATAATAATATTTATTAGAGGTAAATGTGCGGAGGAATGCATTTCACATGAGTAAAGTTCAAACATATAATATGAAAAAAATAAATGATTGTAACATCTATTATTTAATGTTTAATTGCTTGATCACTTTTGCATGGCTGTATCTGGTAATCTGAGCAACAAATTTGATGATAAAAAATACACGATGTGACAATTATTGTTAATTTTCTATTCTTGATTAGAAATTTTGTACCATTTTTATTATTCTGTGTTGCTTTTTGTCTTTGTTCTTATTGTTTTTGTTTTCTTCCCCTTAAATAAAATATAAAATAAAATATAAAATACAATATAAAATAAAATAAAATATGAATGTCCATAACTTAAAATACAGAAAAAAAATGTTTTAATTTAATAAATGTTTTACCAGCAATCTAATGTTGCCTTCTTTGATCTCTATTGTATTTTAATTATTTTAGTAATGTATTCACAGTCGTTATTTATAGCTTTCTTTATCATTAGATTTTAATTTAGTACATTACTTCTAAGCCCATGGGTATTATGCTTAATTATTGGTATTATGCATCTTTCCTTTGAACAGTGACTAATATTTTACATTTATTATTAAGCACAAGTTTATTTGCTTTTCACATGGACTAATGTTTCATATGTCAATAGTAATTAACTAAAATATCTTTGAATGTATATTAGTAGATTGGAGTGGTATTGATATTACTTTTAGCTATTGTGACAGTTAACTTAGGGTATAAATTTGACTGGGTGAGAGATCCTCAAAAGGATGAGAAAATTTATTTCAGAAAAAAATCTTTAAGAGTCTTTCTGGAAGTGCCTAGAATTTAATTTGAACCCTAAATAGTAATAACAATGATGGTGATGATGATGGTGATGATAATAAGCCACAGTCCATGCTGCTTAATGACATGGGTGTCAGCAATCTGCTGATGGGCTGAGAAACCTGAGCTTGTCTCCAGATTTCAGTGGTTGTCTTCTCTCCGGCTAAACATAGGTCTTGCTAGTTCTCAGGCCTTCAAACTCCAGCTGATTTACACCATTTGGTTTCCAATCTCCTGGTCATAGGAGACTCCTACATCATAGGAATTTTACATCTCCATCGTTGTATAAACAAATCTTGCAAGTAAATTGTTCTTGGAGGGGTGTGTGTGTGTGTGTGTGTGTGTGTGTGTGTGTGTATTACTATTGCTTCTCTGAGAAATTCTGAGTAATATACATTGTTTCCTGATTTTCAATACAGTATAAGACAATGTTCTTTCTCTTTTGGTTAATTTCTTACAGGGTTTATGTCTTGCAGGCTAATTTCTTACAGACAGACAAAATAGTTTCTCCATCATTTGAAATGCATGATGGTTGTCATGATTAACTTTTCAATTTTCCAAAATGCCTCTACTAATTTCGTACTCTTTCTGGTGTGCTACTAATGGAAGGTGCAAAATATGTATCTTCTTTCGATGTTGTTGTTTTTAATGTATTTGATATAGGGTCTCATTATGCAGCTCAGACTCATAGTGACCATCCTGTTTTTAGCCTCTGCAGTACTGGGATTATAGGCATGTGCCACCACACCCAGTCTGTTGCCAGCTCAGTGCATCCTGGGACAGGGTAGGCAGGGCATGTGGCGCCAGGAATGGAATCCTCGTTACTGCCCTCACCAATGCAGCTATAATACAACTGAGCTATCTCACCAGCCCAGTGTGTAGCATTTTTAGACTAGCTTCATTTCTCCTAGTAATGATTTTGTGGCTTGAAGACTTATTTACTCTTTGCTAAATACACAATTGTTTGAATATAATACAATTTTATTATTCCATTCCTCTGTACCCAATTATCTCTAATTTTTATGATCATGAATATTTATAAATAAATATCTGATTGAAAGAATTTGTGAGTACACAGAGTTTAAATTTTATAACCAAACCTTAGAAAATAAAGCAAAAAATGTACAGTAGCACAAGACTTCTGGCACACTGTCTAGAAAACTGCCTGGTGCATTAGACATTTCCACTGGCACTAAATAATAGTCCTCCTTTCTACACTGGCCATTGATAACTTCAATTATACAATTGTTCCTACTCTAATAGATATGTAGTACTAGTTTACTGTCTCTTTTGATTTCAATAACTCCTCACTTGCTTCTTCATTTCTTTCTTCTCTTTTTTTTTTGTCTTTTTCAGACAGGGTCTCTCTATGCAGTTCAGGCTGGCTTTAAGCTCACTTTGTAGCTCAGGCTGGTCTCGAACTCACAACAATCCTCCTGCCTCAGCCTCCCGAGTGCTGGGATTACAGGCATGCGCCACCACGCCCGGCAAGTTTCTCTGTTTAGATCATTTTACCTACAGCTGTTTTCTAGGTATTGATTTAAATAATATTGGTATATAATATCCTTACAGTTTTTGATGGTTCATATTTATTTTATTCAAAAGAATTGCCAAATTATGTTTTTCACTTTCAATAAAATGCTAGAAATGTTCTCCAGAACATGCTCAGGGACAGAAACAATCTGAGAGATGTTTCTGAACACAGTGAAGTTCCCCTGTGTGCTGCTGGCTTAGAAGGTGTCTGCCCCAGGACCCCACAGCCCCCTGCATGGCACTGATGCTATTCATTAAATCTATAATAATATCTTTTTCTATTTTTGGTTATCACAATAGTATCTTTCTCAGATGAAACTTTTTATTTAAGTTAAAGTTATCACTTCTTAAATTGCGTGTGCTGATGCTTTGATATTACAGCTAAAACTCCTCAGCAAACCCAAGGGCATCAGCAATGTTCTCCCACACTTCTTTCCAGAATTCGTATATTTTTTATGTTTTGCATTTGTAGCATTTCAATAGCCCTTTTTAGGGTTTTGCTTTTTTTGTGTGTGAAAGTTGAAAGTTCTGTACTTAGTTCATTTTCTTTTTATGGAATTCTAATTTTTCTAGAACAAATTATTTTAAGGTCCATTATCATTTTTTCTTTGATTGCTTTTTGTCACTTCTCAACAATTAATTGCCTGAACAACCTAGTTTCTGAGATCCCCATTCAGTTCCACATGCTCTGTGCCTTTCTCTTCTTTCCACTACCACAGTGTTTTGGTGAGTTCCATCAGTAATTTTATAGTGAAAATCCTTCTAATCGTTCCTTTTTATTCTTTGTTGTTTTGGCTCCCCTGGGTCTTTGGCCTTCTCATATTATATTAATGTTACAGAAATAGAGCTAATAGACTGCATCTGTAATGATTAGAGAGTATTTATTAGACTGACTATGTGAGCAGAATATAGGAGTTTACACAGTGGATGTCTGCAGGTGGTAAAGACGATGAAACTGGTTCAAGAAGCCAGCATCCCCAGCACAAAAGAGGCCAACAATGGAAAATGGCAGCAGAATCAAAATAACAGTCACCTTTTTAAGAAAAGTAGAGCCTGTGCACCTGGATGTGCATTCCCTTTCTTATGCCTTTTTCTTCTTTCCACGGTCTCCGCACTGTGGGCGGTGCTACGCTTCTTCAGGGAAAGTCTCCTCTTCAGTTTTGGGGCCATAGACCCACTATACCTGGAAACATCTAGACAAACGTACCCCAAAATGTGGTTCAACCAACATTTTACATTTCTTTCAGTTCACAAAGTTTACAACCAAGCTACGCTTCTTCAGGGAAAGTCTCCTCTTCAGTTTTGGGGCCATAGGCCCACTATCCCTGGAAACATCTAGACAAACGTACCCCAAAATGTGGTTCAACCAACATTTTACATTTCTTTCAGTTCATAAAGTTTACAACCAAGATTATCCATCACAGATACTCACTGAAGAATTATTTCCAAAATTTGGCAATGTAGCTTTTGAAGATTCTAATCATATAATATCTACAGATTAACTTGCCCTGAGTTTCAGTATACCAATGTTGTCTTATAAAAAGTCAAACAACTGTTGCATTAGATATTTTATTTCATGCATCATGTATAGTAGTGTCCTGCATGTACAATCTATATATCAATTAGATTTATATGGAAGTGTCTTACTTTCTTGAGTTTTGTGATAATTTTATTTTCCAGTTTATATTGTCCATTTTTATGCATAATAATGAAATCTAATGTTCTACCTTAATAATTAAGCTGGAATCTTACTCTACTGATTATTTTAGTCAATTTTTAAAGTGTCATGTTGGAATGTTTTAAATGGACAATCATATCATCTCCAAATAAAAGGTCATTATATTTTGAATGTATATTTATTTGCAAGAATATAGTTTCAATTCAAAATTTTTATTTTCATAAACTTAAATACATTGTTGCTTTCGTCAAATTTTTTATTAAAACATAGTAACAGCTAGACAAATTCATGCATATTTATAAATAAACTTTACATTAGTATAATGGTATACTTTAATAATTTAATTTAATCATCTTTCTGGAATTTATCTTTAGAAAATTGTGTCTTTAAGATATTTTTTGAAGACAATTTTGGGAAATAATAAAAGAAATGGGTCTAAGGCATCTAAATTTAAATTTTGATTTAGAAAGAAATAACAAATGTATTTTCATATTTTTATTTCAGTTATATCAATAGAACATGTTCCTGGTTATTACCATATTTCAGTATTTTTGTCATAATCCTATTACCATATCAGTGTTGCAGAATTATTTATCTTAAACATGACTCCCAGTATTGCAGTACTCATCTTATCCTTCGAGCATAGTTAATTTTGGACTTCCTGCAGTGGAAAACTGAGTTTTTCTTTTTTGTAAACATCAGCTGGAGGAGTCTTACTATTCAGGGTCTGTCCTTAAACACTGCTATATACACTGTCAAAACCAGCCATAATTGTAAAAAGGCCAAGGATAGAGAAACAATGGCAAGCCCAGAGAAGTCATTTTGGTAGCTGAAACTTCTAAATGCTAGTCTTTTCAGGAACTTATCTTCAGGCTTTATGACAACTCATCAAAGATGAATGCTTTTGAGCACTTATTTAATTCACATGTCATATTCTTTTGTCTGAAGATGCCTTTGTAATTTGACACATCAGATACAAATAAAGACACTGAAGTACACGCGACACAGATTTTTCTATTTAAATCTGATGTCTGCTTCTCAAATGTGACACAGTGCATTTTTAATTTTTATTCCGATAAAGAATTATTTCTCTAGAAAAAATATACGATTTATTTTCCTTTATTTTTTAAAGTCTTCATCATCATAATAAAAACCCTGTACTATAATATTGTTACAATGAAATACAGCATACCCTTGACTGATGACTCACCACCCATAAGAAGAGCTTGAGTTACAACCAGAATTTTAGGTTTAATTTATGACCAGAGTTTTGAGTTATGGCTCAAATGCTGGCTGGCTGTGCATTTGAAAGCAGAGTTGAAACTCCAGAAAAGCCTATGTGACTGTATGTAGGCATCCGTCTGAATCCAGGCACCTTATGGAAGCTTACTCTCCTATTTTACCCTCTTTTCCTGCATGCCAAAGGGGACAACTTGAATGGTGCATATGGCATGATATTGTCTGTTCTACCAGGGGAGAAATGGTGGCAGCAATGAGGAAAAGATGGACAAAAGACAAGAGCTGGATTAGGCAATGACTCATCTGGCTGACTGTTGAGATGACCCCCTTAAGGGTGAGAGCATTTCCTTATGCTTTGACTAAGCTGCAAGACACAAGGTTGCCCAGAGACTGAGAACTCACAATGTCCAAGCAGGATGTTTTTCTCATCCTGGTATCTTGACTGCTTTAGGCAATGAGGCCTCACCCTGTGTGGGAGACTCTTCCAGGTCCTCTTCTCAGTCCAAGAAACCAATGTTTGTAATCCCAAAGTTACGTTATTGGAATCCCATTAAATTGATTCCAATCTACCACTTCTAATGCGTATTTTTAATCATTGGGGAGTCGAGGGACTCTAGGTTCAGCCACAAAGATGGCTTCCAGAACCCCAAGCATGACCCAGGGCCTCACCCAGTTTTATTCAGTAGAAGAGTGGTTTCACAAGGATTGACTGAGAATTGTGGGAAGTAGGTGACTACTGTGAGCTGAGCTAGGTGGGTAGCCTAAAGTTACCATTGCCATATGCAAAGAGGATATGCAGAGAGAGTAACCTGCATTATATAGTATTTAATGTTTTGGGAAGTCTTGTGCTTCAGCTTTGATGTAGTCTTTCAAGTCCCAGGAAGTCATAGCCTCTATCTCAAGGCTCGATCCCAGCTGGTGGCACGCAGAGCATTAGCTCTACCATCCTGACACCACCTGGCTCACATTAAGGAGCAGTAGGCTTACCAGGGAAACATGCATGCCACCTTCAAAGACTATCACCAGCACCTCAGCTAGACCAATACACATTGCTTAAGGCCAATTAAAGGATAAACAGAAGTCCTAGCCAGCTTTGTACATAACAGTATGAAGAAATAGGATCAGGCTTAGTCAAAATGGAGACAGTCACTCTTCTTTCAAGGAGAGCTGCTCAGGTGGTTCTCCACAGTCCTGCCCTCCCACATGTGATCAACTTCGTCTTCCAGGGTTCCCAACAATTTTGCCACATTTTTATGAGTGCCTTAGAAAAACCGTTTGTGTTTCTAGTGAATTATGCACATTATATGACTCTTCTTTCATTATGAAAAGGTTAGATATGAGATGATATGGGAGGCTAGAATGCAAAGTTTATGTACCTAGTATTCCTTATAGAAAAGATAGTCTTGATTTACAAGCAACTTGAGTTACAACCAGCACTCATGAATGAATTAAATTCATAAGCCAAGTGTCCACTTTACTAATAATAATATCAATGCCTAAAGTCCATTAAATAAATATAATGATCATATGCAACTAAATCTTATGGCACTATTATGAGTAACATTAAAATAACAATGATGATTTACTACTACTACTGCTACTACTGTTAATACAATATATTGAAAACCACTATCGAGTCTTTCTTGCATTCCCTTTAAGAAATAAATTCATCTAAAACAGGAGTAGAAGAGTTCAACTGTTAATACATATACTTCTTTACAGTTGCCATCCAAATGAAGTTCCGCTAGTTTTCACAACTCCTTGTACCAAAGTCTACATGTTTTCAAGTTGGAAAAGTCTAGGTCTCCTCGAGCTCCCTGTTGCTGTCAATTCCATGATGAATACCTTCATGAAAAATGTTTTATGTATTTATGCAAACCTCTCAGGAATTCATTCAGATAGAGAAACATCACAGGATAAAAAATTCTTAACTTTAGCAGAAATTCTAATTTATTTTTAGTCTAAGAAGTCTTTTTTCCAATCACTCTGTTGTTCTATATGAAGCAATCTCATAAAATATTTGTATAGCTATGTACATAAATGTGCTTCTGATTTCCCAAATAACCTTTATCTTTAAATTAAAAATTCCATAAGCATAAAGAAGTGGATTATGGGGAAAGGTCATAGATCAAATCAAAGAGATCTACAGTTTACAAAAATATAATTACAGCTTCAGATGAGTGTCAATATGCTGTGTTCAAAATATCACCACTCAAAGGCCTTGGCCTGCAGATGTGTTTGCCACCTTGTCAGAGGCTATAAAAGCAGAAATATAGTTTCAAAATAACAGTTCTATTCAAACCTATTTATATGCGGCACTGACATTAACCCCCTGTCCACCAATGTGTCTTTATTGTTTCTATCTCATCTTGGTAGTTCTCATCTTTATTATTTAAGATGCAACATTTGGACCATTAAAATGAGATGGTACCTACATTTAAGGTATATGCCTTGCATCATTTTATTTCTGAAGTGGCTGCATCCCTTCCTATTTAAAAGCTTTTTTGGCACCATTGTGAGATGAGTTAGTATTCAAGACCCTTTTTTCAACCTTTATTACCATTTTAGTGTTATGCTTGTTATCACTTCAATCCTTGTCTTCATCACTCACAGTGGTGGCTTCCTGATATCTAATTCACAGTGAAGATCTCCAGTGCTAAGCAGGCGCTTAATCCACTGAGCTATCTCCCCAGCCCTTTTTCACGATTAGCACTACAGTATATCTTTCAAGGAGCTGTCCTGGAAGGTGTTTTTGAAAACAAAACTGTTCTTCTTTCCACAGTATCATTATTCTTCTCCTTTCAAAGATAAAGTACAGACAAGAACATATTTCACCCTACCTACTTACAATGCCAAACTGGTGTTACTGATCACCATGGAATTGGCTAAAAATTAAGTTTATGAAGTGTTTTCCAGATGGGAAGAAACAACTGAAATAAAGCATTTCAAATACAGCAAGTCCTTGAATTATAAACTTCAGAGTTTCACAGAACCAAAAAAAGTGTCTCAGCATTGTTTTTTTCAGTATCTCTTCAGTGACCAAAAGACTTGCATTTGGTGATCTTATGCTTTTCATTATATATCGGTGTCAATGGTATATCAGACTAGCTTTTTTGGACTCATGAAGGGAATGAATGCAGCTTTGAAATGATCTTTCAAGACAGAATCCTTCACAAATTGGATATTACTGGACAATTAGAAATACAAATAGTCAAATGGAGATTTTATCAAAATGTCCAAGCAGTGAAATATATATTATGCATGGTAATTTTTTGAATGTCTAATATAAATAATATTGAAGAATGTAACAAAGCATTCTTAGCTTTGGCTGTGTACCAGGGTAGCATAGCTCAGTTTGTACTTGACTAGCACCTTATAGGAGCAGCCTGACTTCATTCCTAATTAAATCAAGGGGCAGTGCTTCACCATTAAGGTAGATGGGTCATGCAGACCTTAGACAGAACTTCCATAGTAAATCAGCTAAACATTCATAAATATGTAATTATGCAAAAAAGTATTTACCTGGACTTTTTTCTACAGTGATGTGGATATTAAAATATATGGTCTGCATTACTGTTAGATGTCTTTATATTTTATTCTTTCATAACATAAGATCCTAAAGCACTTGTTACCCAAAGTATTCAACTTGAGTAGATTCTTATGTAGTTGGTGAGTGTTGACATAGGAAGGTCCATCCATCTGCACAGCTGAAGACTGATTTCACCTGCTTATTTCCTTAATGTCAATGAATGCTTTGGAGGAAAAATCAGGAGTTTACTCCATAGAAGATTTCTCAAATACAGTATACACTATTTAAGTAAGATACAGTACACTGCAATACTTTTTTTGCTTATTTTTTAAAGAATACAAAATTGTGATACAAAAGAACAGTATTAGAATCAGTGCAAAACTTCACTAAAGTAATAGGAATTCAACAATGGTTGCTGCATCATGTGATACTATCTCCAAATTAGTTCTTCAGATTAACAGATATAAATATGCAATATTTGTTTAAAAAATAAAACAATAATAAAGAAGTTGTAAGAAATTCAAGGGATGAAAAAATAAAGGTAAAAGACAAAAAAATAAGCATTAACTGCTCCTTTCAAAAAACTAGCACAAGTTGACAATACAATTATCCAAACTATTCCACATATATACCTAAATATATCTTTTCCCCTTTTTTCATTTGTCCTTTTCCTCATCCCAAGTTTCCCTTCCCATTGAACAAATTCTTTCTAACACTATTTGTTACAACCTTTAGATATTAATTGTTCTTTCAGGTTCTCACACTAGTGAGACAGTACATTTGCACATGTGGATCTGATGTATTTCACTTATCAATATAGATTTTGGCTACATCCATTTATCTACAAAAGCCTGTAATTTATTTTTCTAATACTGCATTGTGTAAAAAAAGTATATTTTCTTTATCCTTTCAATTTGTTATTGGCTAACTTCTTCATATTAGCCATTCTTTCTGGCATAGGATGATGTCTCCTCCTTGTTTTTATTAGATCTTTTCAGTGACCAATGACACCAAGCATTTTTTCATATATTTATTTGCCAATTCTATTTCTTCATTGGTGAAGTGTATATTTGTGTTACAGGCCCATTTTTTGAATGTGTTTTAATTTTGGAGGCCTAGGATTTTCTTAATTCCTTATATGTATTATGTAGCGGTCTTTCTTCTCTTTGTCATTCTGACCTTTGGTGTAGAGCTTTGGTGCAATTATTACCTTACCATGTACCTATGTTGTAACCCAAGAGAGATTATGCGGTTAAGGCAGTTACAATTTTGTATTTACAGAAATGTAATTAGCAACACTAATAATAGGTACAGAGATTTAGCTATTGGCAAACTTTTATATTTAATGGGTTTGCCTTTTGGACCCCTGTGAACAAACATTATGACTGTATAGCTAAGCAGATATTAAATTGGCAATTTTTACTTAAATTATTTCCACTAAGTTCTATATGATCATCTCCCCTTTTGCATCTGTAGTCTTCCAGGCAGACTAGTTCACCCCGGTGACCTATTGCCCCCTCTCCAAATCAAGAGAGAAAGAAAAAGATGTTCTCATAGACCTGAGTCTAGCAGTGTCTCAGCTTATCAGGTCCATATTACCAAGTTAGAACTCATCCAGGTGGGCCTGGATTGGGTCTGGCTACTTTGCTCTGCTTCTTCCTACTGCGCCCCGTGAAAATGGACCTGCTGTGCCCATCTTGAAAGATGTTCTGGTCCTGGATTAGTTGGGTGGATCTCACCCCTTGCCTCTCTGCAGGGAGTTCTGCTGCAGGGTTCAACACTAGGCCTGTCTGACGGAGGAGCCTCGGGGGAGTGTGTGGAAGGCCCTACTCACACACTTGGCCTGGGGGTCTGTTGAAATACCTTAATAGTTAAATATTTGATCCATTTTAACTCTAGTTTTGTGCATGGTGATAGATATGGGTCCATTTTTGGAAGCCAGCATTAATAGCACCATTTATTAAAGAGGTTATATTTATTCCAGTGAACATACTTGGCCCCTTTGTCAAAGTCAAGGTGGCTGAATGGTGTGCTTGTAGTTATGGCTACATCTTCTAATCTCTTCAGCAGTATCAATTTAACTTTTAAATATTAATTTCTCTTTCAGGTCCTCACAATAATGAGACAGTACAATGTTTGTACACATGGATCAGATTTATTTCACTTACCAATATAGTTTTTAGCTACATCCACTTATCTACAAAAGCTTAGAACTTATCATTCTTACAGCTGAATAATACTCCTGTATTATGCTGATTTTATCACAGTAGCTTTGCAGTGTAATTTCAAGTCAAGGATTGTGATTCCTCTGGCCTTTCCTTTGTTACCCAGGAATATTTTTGCTATTCTACATCTCTAATGGTTTGAGATGAAATTAGGATTTTTTTTTTCATGTTTGTGAGGTACACAAATGATATTTTAATTGGGATTGCACTGCATCTGTATAACAATTTTGAGATCAGGGCCATTATCATGCTGCTGGTTCTTCTTTTCCATGTTCTTTTAAAACATGGAAAAGAACCTTTTAAAAAGAAGACAAAATAGTTTTAAAAGAGAAAAGTTACATTATACAGAATTTCACTTAATAAAATATTAAGAATTCCACAATATTTGTGGTATTTCATAGTGTTTTTTTTTTTTTTTTTTTTTTTTTTTTTTTTTTTTTTT
>PVKA01022182.1:0-37484 GCA_004027165.1 Ctenomys sociabilis
TGGTATATAAGTTTTGATCTACCTAGGTCTTAACCATCCAGCAGAAAAGTATAAAAGTATAAAAATGAAGTATACATTGTGAGCCCATAATATTAAGCTGAGCTGTAAATGGATATGGTCGACAATTTCTTTGAATAACTCACTATGGTTGCAGAATGCTGGACTGTGTTGGATTGTGGTGTCGAGTTCAAGCACCTAAAGTAGATGAATGTCAATGGAGTGCCCACTTTTGACAGGTGTAGACACAGGAAGGGTTGTAGAAAGAAAAAATCAGGATGTGTGTGTATAGACAGTACAGTTAGAATAGATAACGCTGTGCTTCTACATAATTCTATGATAGGCAAGATCTGCACTAATGGTGGTTGGACAGGATATTATGTCGGCTTTTAGTGCTATGGTCATCCACTAGGTAAATAATTATTGAATTTTTGATATAATTCAGCTATAAAAAAACTTTCAGAATTTTTAACTTGTGACCAGCTGACTCTGCTGCTTTTGTCCTGTGGTGAAGTAGACACATCTGGTGGATGGGAATGATGGAGAACAGCTGCTGGCTTCGTGAGGGCCAGAAGCAGAAGAGAGAGGAGGGGAAAGTATAAAATGAGAAAATGGACTCTTTGCAGGTCTGCTCTGAGTGAGTTTCTGTCTCCAGCTAGATCCTGCCACCTGGTTTCCAACACCTCCCTGGGGTACCAGTAGTTAAGTTGCAGATTCCAATAATCTTGGAGGAAATGTCAGCTCCAAACCATAAGAGATGGTGTTCAGTGATCCTTTCTATAGCATTAGGCTGCTTCACTGATGGTAGCAAGGACACAATTGTAATTTATAAGAAGACAGTGGATTTAAAAAGTAAACATCTTCATCTCAGTTTTTATATAGACAGCACATAAGGGTTGAAGGTCAGAGTAAAAGCCTGGTCTAAAAAAGTTATTTTAAAATGTTTGAACAGGTGCAGAGTTTTCCTGGAGCCATTTAAAATCTTTGGTGGACTCTGGGCAGCCTATAGGATTCTGATAAGCTCTGAACTTCTTTAGCCCAATGTGTGCAGGTACAGAGTTTCTGATGGTGCATATCCAAACTTTTAAGAACTTTGGTGGATTCTGAGTGGCCTGCAGGATGTGGGAGAGCTATAATCTGTGGGCCCAGTGCAAGCAGCCACGGAGTTTGCCAGGAGCCATTTAAGAATTTTGGCAGGCTCTGGGCAGCCTGGGGGACTCTGTGTGGATTACTGTGAGTTTCAAAAATGCTAAAGCATAGGAGCAGAAGGCAATCTCAATCTTCTTGCCAACCCAGAATAAATCCAGGAGACAAAGACATACAAAAACTTGTAAATCACACACCTGAAAGCTTTGAAATGATAGCAACTGAATTAAAGAACGAGGTCCATCATGCAAAGGAAGAAACAAAATCAGCAGTAATCTCCAAAGTGCAAAAAGAAAGGACAACAAGCCTGAAAGAATTGCTCAACCAAGCTAAAGAAGACATTGATAGAAAGATAGAGGAGAATAGATAAATGACGGAAACCCTGAGTGAATAATACAGGAGAGAATTAGATTGCATGAAACAGTTTCAAGATATCCAGGAAATTATGAACTACATTGAAAGCTGGAAAAGTGGTTGAAAAAATGAAGATAGACTTTCAGACCTCAAAGACAGTGTTGCAGCCAAATAACATGAAACAAAAGATATTTTCAGATTAACAAGGAACCTGGAAATAACAATTCGTCACTCAGATGACACAAAGAAAATTAATGTAAGAATAACAGGTGTCAATGAAATAGCAGGAGACAGCACAAATGGCATTAAAAGACTATTTGCAAAATTACTAGTAGAAAGTTTTCTAAACATCAGAAAAGAAGCTGACATACAAATAATCACATTAAATCTACACTCAGACACATAATAATTCATATCTCAGAAATTCAGCAAAAGAATAGAGTACTAAAAGCTGCTAGAGAGAAGAAACAGTGCATCTTTCCATCTACAATAGAAAGCTTATCAGAATCACAACAGATTTCTCACACAAACCATCAAATCAAGAAGAACATGGAATGGAGTATTTCATGTCCTGGAAGAACTACCTGGCCGGGAAGATCGCTCGGTAGAATAAGTGCTTGCCTGGCAAGTGCAGGGTCCTGAATTCAATCTCCAGTACTGCAAAAATGAAAAGAAAGAAGAGAAAGAAAGAAAGAAAGAAAGAAAGAAAGAAAGAAAGAAAGAAAGAAAGAAAGAAAGAAAGAAAGAAAGAAAGAAAGAAAGAAGCTCATGCAATAAGCAGTGAAAAGGGCAATATCACTATAGATTGTAGAGGAATTCAGAAGATCACCAATATTTACTTCAAAACCTTTGTTCTTACAGGGTGAAAACACAGAGGAAATGGACAGTTTTCTAGATACACATGAAATGGCAAAGCTGAGTCAAGAGGATATACAAAGTCTGAATAACCCAATAGTGAGAAATGAAATTGAAAATGTAATTTAAAGAAAACCTACCAACAAAGAAAAGTACATGTCCTGATATATGCACAACAGAATTCTACAAGGAATTTAGAGATTTAATGCCAATTTTTGTCAAAATCCTCACTTACATGGAAAAGGAATCAATTCTTCCAAACTCATTCATGGAAGAAAGTATTACTCTGATTCTAAGTCAGAAAAAGATCCAACTAAAAAAAAATAATAATAAAAGAATTGTAGGCCAAACTTTCCAATGAATACAGATGCAAAAATCCTCAATAAAATACTAGCAAACAGAATGCAGAAAACCATCAAGAGTATACATCATGATCAAATGGTATTCATTCCATGAATGCAGGGATGGTTTAATATACACAACTCCATAGATGTAAACCACCATATCAATAGAACCAAGAACTAAAACCACATTATCATCTCAATGGATGCAGAAAAAGCTTTTGACAAAGTACTAAGGTCATTCCTGCTAAAAATCTTATAAAGAATTAGAATAGATGGCCTGTATCTCAAAGCCATCTATGAGAAATCAATGACCAACACCACAGTAAATGGTCAAAAACACAATGGAGTATTTTCCAGATATAAATATGGAGAAATTTATACTGATTTTGTCAGTAAATGGATGCAACTAGAGAATATATTCTTAAGTGAAATAAATCCTTGGCATGCCACACTGGCCCCACTCCCAGGGCACTCTTAAATGGTGACTAAGGCTGGGCGTGGTGTTGTGGGCCTGTAACACCAGTGCTTGGGAGACTGAAAACAGGAGGATTACTATGATTCCAATCTGTGTAGTGAGACACTGTAGACCCTTTACTAAATACATAAAAATAAGTAAATAAAAATAAAATGTAAAAATTAATCCTCTTGTATTTAAATTTATCCTCATTATAAACTTAGTAAAAAGGTTCAAAAATGAGGGGAGGAGATTTTCCCAAAGTACTTATTACAAAACAGTCATTCCCTACAGAAGCTTTTACTTTTCATTTTGCAGAAAATAAAATCACTATTTGAAGAGCAAAGTCTTTCAAGTAAATTGTCACTTAACATACCTACATATGCACAAACACACAACTGATAAAAACACAACATGCATGCACAGCCACACACGCACCAACATAAAACATGCCTCCTCAATCAAACCAAAGCCTCTCCTGTCTATTTCTCTGGTGAATAACTCTCCCTTCTACTCTTCACATGCCAAATACTAGTGAAAATTGCTGAGTTTCAGAGTTGGGGAAAAATTAACTAAAATTTGGGCTCAGATACTTGGTAACCATGAGCAAAGTATTTAAGTTTTCTCAGTGTTTATTTCCAAATTTGCCAAACCGAAACAATGATACCTGACCTTCAAGGTTATTATAAAAATTGAAATGAAATGCATAAAATGTTAAACTCATAATATGAGGTCAACAAATAACAGTTTTTATTAATACATTTTGTCATCATATTCATCACACATTATGGATTACTAAAAACTTGCCAGTTTTTATGCAAGCAAGAATATAGATCTCTCTGGCAAACACAAATTAGTGAAAACATTAAAGGTAAGATCTCATTCATGGCAGGTTTAGGAAAGCTTTCTACAAATTATCATCTTTAATGACATTTTTCAAATGTACTCTGAAAGCTTAATGTCACTCCCAAAACTTAGTTATTGTAACCCAGGTTTTAGGACAAAGTGGAATAACATCAATGACACTGATCACTCCTCATTGGCTGAACGGTACAGCTCCCAGATGCAGGGAGTCTGCACAGCAGTTTCCTAGTCCAGTGTTGTCAGTGAGACCACTGATGAAAATTCACCACCTCTGATGGGAAGGCTAGCTCAGCAACGGAGTATAGTTTCTCATTTCTGACTAAATCCTTTTTTTATTCTCTTATGGTCTACCTATCTCAGTAAAAACTGGGTCAATAAAAGTAAACCTCAAGAGAGAGGATGCCACTGTCCACAGGGTAATCTGCACCAATTATAGCTGCACTCACTAAAAACTGACCATATGTTAGATATGATGATGGTTATGCTGCCTACCTGCCTTAGTGACATTAAATTGTCCAGTGAGTCAAGTAGAGTGATTATCATATTTTCAGAAGAGAAGACAAAGATGCAGAGGGGTTTCATAGATTCTCAAAGTCACACAGGCCAAATCACAAACTGGTGCACAGATCCCATGCATATTCTTGCCATTGTTTCTTCATTGATGACTCATAAGTCACATATATTTGCTTTTCAAATAGTCTTTGATGAAATACATAAAAAGTAAGGATGGGAATTACTATATTGCCAATCCCAGTGATGTAGAACTTGTAACTAAAACACACCCAAAGAAATTGTAACTTTGAAAAATATTTCAATGTAATTTTACCATAAGACCAGCAAGATACATGAGTAAAGGCAATTTCAGTGATTAGCAAGCAGTGGTATAGCTTAACTAGCAAGCAAAGAGCAAAGCAACACTTCAGCTGCCAAATTTCTTCTCTTTATATCCAAGAAATCTGATTTACAGTATCAATGGAACTTGGTCTTAACCACTTAACAGAAAATTGTAACCATGAGGTACAAAAAGTAAAGCTATATTAGTATACTGAGCTGTGAAAGACTCAAGCCTTTGGACTTTGGACGATTTTCCAGTAGTGTTGACAACACACTACTATCATGGACTATGGGACTATATTGGGATATATTGCTGAGTTCAACTACCTACAATCTTTGGAATGGCATCATCTATGAAAAGGTCCTCTAAAGACTTCTCTAGATATGGCTTCTTTAACTGGAATAGAACATCCAACTCTGACAAGAGAAAGGAAAAAATGGGGATATAAATAAATGATCATTTTATTGTGCAAAACATAGATATATGTATATACAAGATAGTTAAGAGGGATGTACAGCTACTTTCTCTTAGTTCTTTTTTTTTCCAGAACCAAGGATTGAACTCAAGCCCTTGTATTGGCCAGGCAAGCCCTTATTCTACTGAGCTATCTCCCTGGCCCACTCTCTTAGCTCACTGAGAAGAAATGTTTGTACTAATTGTTGAGAAAAAATATAATGTCCACACCTTGTCCTCTAAATAACTACTACGAAGACAGCAAGATAGAATGTATTAATTATTGTAACTGTCCTACTAACCTGCTGTGAAACTATTTCATTGCTATTTTATCTTTTTTCTCATCAAAATGAATAAAAAATCCTAGTAATGTAATTGGATAAGATACTACTGGTGTGGATCCACATTGGCTTCTAGAGCAGAGGCAAAATCTGAAGTTAGAAATCTTAACTGTCCCGAAAGCATTCACCTGCATAAAATCACAGTGAGGAGCACCAATGACCTATTTTGGGTTTTAATTTTGTAGAGAGAAGCAAATTAAATTCACTGGTTTCATTTAAGGCCTCCATTTTTAAATAAAGATAATTTAATTTGCTTGTCATTCATAAGCCAAAATTCTACCCCTTTTAGTAGGAAGAATCAAAATTGGTAGTTCTCTTGCCTATATTCAGTTTTCTGTTCACATGGTGTTCTAGGATAGTGACAAATAAACGCCTTTAAATAGTATCTTAGAAAATCCATGGCCTTCCAATTTCTTTATGAATGATAAGCTGTCTTTGTTAGATTTGGGGCCTATGATAAAGTCAAGGATCATGACTTCTGTGTTGAGCACCTCTAATGTTCATCACAGGCCTTTGCCATATAAAAGATGGTCAATGTCTTTATTTTGAATAATCAAATGAAAAGAAGCTCATATTTAAGAATGGTATTCTTCTGAATAGTATAACAATATGAATTAGATTTTTCCAGCTAAACTCTTCTCAGAGTCGCCCAAGGAGATAACTCAGCAGTCTAAGCACCTGCCTGGCAAGTACAAGGACCCAGGTTTGATCCCTAGTACCATATGCCATACTGTCCCTGCACCAAACTGACTAGAGAGACTGGGTTTGGTGGCATACTCCTGTAAGCCCAGCACTGGGAGGGCTGAAGTTGGAGGATCACTATGAGTCCAAGCTGTGTAGAAAGACCCTGTACCAGATAGATAGATAGATAGATAGATAGATAGATAGATAGATAGATAGATAGATAGATAAATGATAGATAGATAGATGATAGAAAGATGATAGAAATATAGATGGATAGACAGATTTTAAAAAATTTAAATCTCTTCCCAGAGTGCTTCATCTATATCAATGTCATGGAATGTTAATCTGTCTATGTGTACCCAAATATCATTTCCATGTACATATGAACTCTTCAGCTGCATTTTGCTTCTATTTTTCCTTTCCTAGGAATACATGCTCCCTAACCCTAGACTAATGCCTATCACATTTTAGGACATCATTTCATACCTATTGAATGAAACTGAACTGACAGTTGAGAGTTTAAACAGAATGCTCTTCCAAGCATGCTTTTGATGCAAGTATTCCATGATTCTGCAATGCACAAAGACATCTTCTAAAATAGCCCTATTTGTTTTTCCAACTTGTTTAATGCACACAGTCATTTGTGTGGAAATGCCCAAAGTACACCTGTGATAGTCCTGTGGATACCATGTTGGGAATAAGCATACGTGGTCGTGATGTGCTCTAGGTAACATGTATAGTATGCTGCTGCCAGTAAGCATATTTTTAAAAATGGCACCAAATGATTCATCTTACATTTATTTTATGTTCCTGATCTTACTTTGATTTATTCATGAGAAATCTACTGTGAGATTGGTAAACATAGTAATTATTAAATCTAATCAAATGTGCAGCTCAATTTTCATTAAGTAGGGGACAAACTTTATTCTTCAATCAGAGGGCAGAATAAAAGAAATGTGTATTCTTCTGAAAGTATTTCCTGTGACTCATACTGGCTAAAGGTCATGCTATAATGATATTGGGAGAGCAAAAATCATGATCTAATGTTATTTCCTGCAGAAATCACAAGGTCTCTACACTGAACTGCTCGGAGGGGTGGATGCCCAGAAAACTAAATTACTGCCAGTAATCTGTGCTATTTACAAGTGTGAGTTGTCAGGTCAGCTAAATCAATTATTCACCATTTGTTCAATTTATCTCTGTATAAATCATCATTTTCTCACATGGAACACTCCCAATTTGTCATAGGGCCATGCACAGCCACTAATGAGAATAGAATGCCAGATATTCAACTGAGCACACTGCAAAATTTGCAGATTCTGCTGTCCAACTGGCTTCATTGCTCTGTGACTTTCCCAGGTCCAATAGCCATTAGTTGGTTTGATTTTCATATGTAAATCCTAAACAGAAACACTGTCTCATCAGCCTGAGTAAGAGTGTCCCTTTTTTTTCTTTTTTTTCTTTGTGATTTTGGAATTATCACTAAGGGTTACAATAAAAAGCACAGATAGCAATGACAATTATAATAACTAGCATATTACTATTACATGATAGTAACTATACAAATCACTAAGCATACATTAGTTAATGCATTTGAGAAAGCTGATACTTGGAGAGGTGAAAAGAAGGTTGCTTAAAGTCAACAGCCATGCGCTTTAGAGCCAGGATTCTAGCATTGCATAGGTGTTCAATAAATGGTAATTTCTATCATCTTCGTTCTCTTAATTTCCTTTTGAGCCTGGGTCACTGGGCCACTTTATCTCTCTTGTTATCATTACTGATAGCTATGAGTTCAGCAACATTTCCATCTGCAACTCACTTTGGGGTGGAGCTTAATTAGCAATGGGATTCATCTATAAGAATATTTCTGAACTCTGCCCTTGAAATCAATATCTTATCAATTAACTATAGCAAATTCTCTGCAGAGCCTTGAGGAGGAAAACAAGAACTGAGAAGAATCACCTGTGTAATTAAAAAACACATCACCTCCTCTGTGCGGCAAAAAGAAGTGAGATAGATGTGAAAATTAATGGAGAATTCGATCCCCAAAGACTCAATCTTGGAACCGATTAATGTTTTATAGCTCTGAACCTTTAATTGAATCACTTTAATTGCTGGAGCTTGCTGAAAACCTGTGCCCAGAGTTGCTCCTGTATGGACACAGGCTAGTCTAGGAGGTGAGAGCTCTAAAGCACACAGGGCTGAAGACTCTGGGAAGGAACAGTCAGCCATACAGTCGCACTGATTTATAGGAGCAGAAATACCAGCAGAAGCTTCCCCCACTTGTTGCATTTACTATGCACTGATGCAGCTCTACTTATCCACATCCTCCTTGTACAAGGAGGCTATCAGGAGGCTGAAATGTGGCATTTTTAGGTCTCTGCTTTAATACAAATATTTCCTTTGTTCAGATGTCTGTGGCTTTGGCCTATTGCCACGTGCCACTGGGTAAATCACAGAGCCTCTCTAAGCCTCAGTTTTCTGTTCTCTAAATTATTGACAAACTTACAGGATTACAAATTAAACCATGGGGCAGGATAAAATTTCATCAGTTTTGACCAGCTAATGGGAGTCAGAAATCATTGCTGCTGTATTACAGTAGCTTCAGATATCTGATGACCAACTGTATCTAAGCAGAGAAGCTTCTGTATGAGGTTTCAGAGAGCCTCAGGACAAACCACAGGTGGATATCTGCAGAAGACTTCTACTGTGAAGATTCCTAAACTAAGTTCCAGATAACTGGAACAACCAAATGAAGTTTTAGAATATTTTAGTGGTGATCACTAGGGGGATGAAATAGGTGAGTGGCAAGTCAGGAAGTTCTTCCTTCTCTGTGTAGCAAAGTACCTGTACTATCGTTCATATCACACATGGCATGGATGTTCTGGGTAGTATTGTCTGCACCTTTGGGACCTACTACTGAAAAACATGACAGTGAGAGAAGGATTCCTTCCCTTCCAGGGTGATTTAAGTAGTTTCACCAAGATTACTCTGTGCAGATTGGAAACATCACACTAAGTGACTCCAATGCCACTGCAACTGCCATTTCAGGTTTTCCTTATGGCTCAGTGTCCACCCAACTTATCCTGCGTTTCCAGATAAACAAGGCTTCCTGACCTTGGAGAGTCAGGGCCTGTTTATGCCTATTGGGAGATCCATGAGGTCATAGGTGGGTTACAAAAAAACAACCTTAATGTTTGGCTCTTCAGCTTGGGTAGGATACCTGAATTGGTAGACTAAGAGGAACAGGGAAGGAAGAAGTACAAAAACTTGGCACTGTTCCTTTGGCTTTCCCGGCTCCCTCAGTTGACTCACTTGGAGAACAAAACACAGGAGAAAAAAGAGACAGAATACCTGCACTTTATTACAATGACAAAGAGTCATTAGAACAGACAGGAAAGACAGTGACTAAGTCATGAGATGGAAGCCAGGTGGAAAAAGAGCATTCTTGATATTGTATAACATTTCTCAATGCCAATTTTAAATCTAGATTCTAAAATCTTATCTAAGTAAACTATATCATAAAATGGCTAGGAAACCGGAGAGAAATTCCTTTGAAATTAAATAGCATCATTCTAATGTGATATAAATTCTGCTTCAGGGAAACTTTATAGAATTAGAATAGGTTCTTGATGAGAGATGTGCACATCTGTGCTCACTGCAGCATTGTTTAACATACATGACTGTTAAGTTTTGATCAATAGGTGAAGGGACAAACTAAATGTGGTACATGGAATGAAATATTCTTCAGTTTTAAAGATAGAGGCAGTTCTAACACAGGGGTGAACCTTACTGGTGAAATCAGTCCATCTCAGAAGTTCAGACAGCACATGATTACCACTGATTTGAATTACCTAGAATAGCCAAGTGCATGAGGAAGAAAAGCAGCATGGAAATGTGCAGAATGGTGAAGGATGGTATGGAAATTCACGCACCGAAATTTGAACTGCAAAATGAGATGCTGGAGGAGAGAGTGGTGTGCATAGGTTCATGTTGTGTAGAGGCGCACAGGTCCACTGCACTGCATTTGATTTTTTAAAATGTATTTAGTTCAGGGCCTACATGGTCTCACTACACAGATCAGACTCATAGTGATCCTCTAGTTCTCAGCCTCCCAAGTGTTGAGATTACAGGCATGCACCACCATGCCCAGTCTGTCTCAGTCTCAGAAAGCCTTGGGGACAGGGCCGGCATGGCACATTGGGGATAGAACTCTATGTGCTTTAGCCCACTGAGCTATCTGGCTTGCCCTTGCACTGTGCTTCAAATGGGTGACAATGATATGTTCTCTCTCTCTCTCTCTCTCTCTATATATATATATATATATATATATATATATATATATATATATATATATATATACTTTGGATTACAATTATATGCACTTTAGATTATAATTTTCCCCTAACATCTTCCAGTTAGTACTCTACAACTGAGAGCAGAGTAAACAGGATGCCCATTTTGGCAAGAACTGGGCTTGTGTGGAAGGACTCTGGATTTAAATTAATCCACTGGGGAAAAATTGCACAGCTATGATGCACTGTTAGTGCTGGAATGATGTGAGCTATTCTAAAGAGACTTTTCTCAGCAGCTGCCTGGAGGAAGAAGTCGCTCAAATATCAGGAATGGCCTCCTAGGAGTACACCGGAGACATGAATCCTTCCTGCCCTTCCCATAACACAGCCTCCTCAGTGCATTGTTCCGCAGAAGTCTCACATTTTTTTGTGCAGGGTCTCACTACACAGCTTGAACTCATAGCGATCCTCCTGTTTTCTGCCTTCCCAGGGCTGGGAGTACAGGCTTGCACCACCACCCAGACTCCATCACTGGCTCAACATGCCCGAGAGTGGGACCCATGCAGCATGCAGTACTAGGTATTGAACCCTGGCTCCTGCACTTCTTTACACAAGTGCTTAGTTCGCTGAGCTATACCACCGGCTTAGTCTCACCTTTTTATGGGAAGCATGGGAGCGAAATCAGAGTCCCTTTCCTACCAAAGCTGTTGAGAGATAAACATAAAGTCAGTGTGTGTGAAAGTGCTGGCCAAGAAATATTTCAGGACTTGTGTTGCTGTTTATCATGCTTCAGATATTTTAACATACATTCATTCATTCAAAATAGCCATTACAGGGGATGGGGAGATGGCTCAGTGGAATAAGTGCTTCCCTGGCAAGCGCAAGGGCCTCAGTTCAATCCCCAGTTCTGCAAAAAAAGAAAAAGAAAATAGCCATTATGGACCAGCCAGATAGATCAGTGGACTAAAGCACTTAGACAGGCTCAGGGACTAGGTTTGATCCCCTTTGTGTCATGCCAGCCCCACTCCCAGAGTGCACTGAGACAGTGTGTAGTGGTGCGTACATGAAATCCTGGTGCTTGGGAGGCTGAAAACAGGAGGATCACATTGAGTCTGATCTCTGAGTAAGACCCTGTACTAAATCTGTAAGAAAAATCATTGTTCATTTTAGGTGTCTGACTCTTTTCAAATAAAATATAGTTATTGTTTTCATGGGGCATCCATTCTAGTGGGGATTGGATATATACAAGTACCCAGTGTCAGTAGAGATGAAGACGAAAGATAAGAGAGAAAGAGAGTGAGGGAAGGGTGCTGTTTCTCTTTTTGTAATCTACGGACATGTGGGAAGGGTTCTGACCAGAAGCCTGAAAGAAGAGAGATTTAAATGAGTAAGGGGCCATTTGTGCAGGGTGAAAAGCAAGCACAATGTGATCATCAGAGGTAGATGTGTTTAGGATGATTCTGACCTGGAGGGCAAGCCAGTGCTTCTGGCCCAGAGGAGGCAGGGGAAGCCTGTTGGAGCAGGGGGTCAGAGAAGCATCCCTACACACGAATGCTGGAGAGAAATTGAGGTAGAGCCTCAGTCATTAAGCTTTTGGGACACAGTGTACTCGTGGACAGTAGAGACTGGTGCAATCATTTAATACTGTCCTAGGAACATGAAAGTATCTATGCACAAAAAGTAATTAATAGAAAATAAAAACAAAATTAAACCAATGAAGACTTAGAGACTACACATTGCCCTTCACTCTGAATAAGAAGAAAACCTGCTAGAGAGTACAAGTGCTTTGGAAGCCAAGCAAAACAAAATGAGGTTTTCACAGTGATGAGCTGAGAGGTGTTGGTAGTTTTCTTTAGAGGAGAAGAGGCTATGATTTGGAGGTAAAGTCACTAAGAAGACAAAGCAATGATTACACATGAGGGTCTGATTTATTTCACTTATATGTGTGGTCTCAAGTTGCACTAATTTTCCTATAGAAGTCTTAAGTTTATCTTTCTTTAGCAACTGAGTAATACTTCATTGTATAGAAAAACCACATAATTTTTATCCATTCCTAAGAGCAAATAGGATCTGAAGGTTCAGTGGACACTGTGAAGGGAAAAAATTGTTCACTCTCTGGAACCAGCCCAAGACTGTGTTGTGAGTGAGACCATCTTCCACAGTCTCAGGAGCACCCACCTCTCTAGGTCCAGCCCAGGCAGTGTAAGGGAGACTTTCCTCTGCACTTTTGGAACCCCTCCAGCTCTCTGGAGCCAAGCCAGGCCAGCCTCATGAGTGACACCTTCTGCTGCACTCTCTGGATTCATCCACCCCTCCAGACTCAGCCCAAGGCCAGGCCCTGCCAGGGTGTGGGAGAGCATCTCCACTCCCTTTGCCAGCTTGACCCCTCCAGACATAGTCCAGGCCTTACATACAGGCCTGGGGTGAAAATCTGTAGCTGAACTCAAACTCTCTGCAGAGAGAGAAAGGACCAGAACCACTCAGCTAATCTAGTAGCAGAACACCTTGCCAGAGGTGCACAAAAGGTTCACTCCCAAAGGCTAGAGCAGGAAGGAGCTAAGCACAGTAGCCAGACCCAAACTAGGAACAAATGGATGAATTAAAACTGTATATCTGCACCCATATATTAGTAGCCGTTAAGGTTATAACTGCACCAAAGTTCTACACTAAAGGACAGAGAACGATGCTATGCAAAATGACAAAGAGAAGGAGGAAAATGCAATCTCAAACCTCAAGCCCACTCAGAACAAGTGCAGAGGGCACTAGCACAGAAGAAATTGGGAATCACACAGCTGATATGTCTAAATCAATAATGTCTGAAATAAAAAAAAAAAACAGAAAAAAGGTAGAGAGGAACCCAGATCAGAAATTACCTCTAAAATAAAAAGAAAATTATCAGAATTAACAGCATCTGAAGAAAATGCAGAAACAAATGGAGGAAATCTGAAGTAATCTCTGTAGTAAAAGAATAAATAACTGCTTCTAAAGAAGACACTAATTAAAAAAAAATAGAGGAGATTAGAAAAACAATTGTTGTTGAATGAGCAATACAGGGAAGAAATAGATCACATGAAGCAGAGTCAAACATATATAGAGGAACATAAAATGACAATCACAAGATTGCAAAACAGTTTTAGTGAAAAAATAGTTTCAGATCTTGAAGATGCCACTGAAGCTAGTGAAAAATCAAGAAAAGATCTCTGAAAAACAGCTAGGATGCAAGACAAAATAATTCATCACCTGCAAGATGATACCAATTTTAACAATGGAAGACTAATAGCCATGAGTGAGAAAGAAGACAATATAAATGATATAAAAAGAATATGAGCAGAATAAATAGCAGAAAAATTTTCCAAATATGAGGAAATGATCTGATATTCAGGACACCAAAGCATATAGAACTCTAAATAACTTCAACCCAATTAAAAACACATTGAGACATATAATAGTCAAGATCCCAGAAATTCAAGACAAAAATAACATACCAAAATCTACTGCAGAAAAGAAACATCACATTTAGAGGAAAAGCCATCAGAATTATAGTAAATTTCTCATCACAAAACGCAAAGGCAAGAAGAGCATGGAGCACAGTACTTCAAGTTCTCTATGAAAAATAAATTTCAGCCAGGGTAGCTAAAACCTCCTAAATTCTCTCTCAAGTTTGATGGAGAGATGAAATACTTCTATGACAAAGAACAACTAAACAATTTCATGATGACAAAGCCAACACTACACAAACTACTAAAAGATGTTCTAGAGAGGGACCAAAATGAACAGATCTTGATGAATGAGAACAGAAGCAACACACTAAATATGGCAAACAAACACAGAAGAAAAACCTGTAAACAATAGCAGGCAAATATCATGTCGATCATAAATTGATACATCTCAGTTATAACCATCAATGTAAATGGACTCAATTCACCAATTAAACGAAATAGACTGGCACAGTGGATTAGGAAACAAAAATCCAATAATATTCTGTGTACAAGAAACACAATTAAGGCCCCCCCAGCCAGACCAACCGGCCTGAGACAGCGGGACTGACTCCTCCAACTTCCTCTATCCTGCCCAATGCGCTGGAAGCAAGAGCGACCTAAATGAGAGAGCAGAGCCTAATCCAAGGGCCTCCTGGATCCTGACCCAAACACTCCCAGTGAGTGGGAATGTGCACAACTCCCCAGGCTCCCCCAGATCAGTGAATGTGTGGTAAGTCTGAGGGAGAGCCTTTGGCTTAATCAGGTGTATGCTACCCGGATCCCAGCCCCCAAGCCCTCCAAGCAAGCAACCTGCCTGAAAACTCAAGGCCCACTCACCAGCAACTCCCCAGATCCTCTGCCCCAAGGCCCACTGAGCAAGTGGGAATTTCCCCAACGCCCTGGGCAACAACTAGATCCTGGCCAAGCATAACTGGATAATCTCAAATTTAAGAGACTGGCACCTGAATCTCACTACACCATAAGGTGATAGCTGCAACAAAGCTTTACACCAAAGGTCAGACGACAGTACTATACAAAATCAGAAAGACAAGGAGAAAAATGCAATCTCAGATCTTGAGTCCACCAATAAGTGCAGAGGACACTAGCTCAGCTGAAATGAATGAATTAACAGACACGGAAGCAAAGGAACAATAGAAGAAAGGTATAAAGGAAATAAGACAAGAATTAATTCCTGAAATTAAAAAATAAACATGTGAATACATAGCATCTGAAATAAAGTATCAAATCCAGAAACATCTGGGGGAAAGCCAATGCTCACTCAAAACAAGTGCAAAGAATACTATTCTAGCTGAAACATTTGAATTGACAGCGTCAGAACTGAAGAAACAACAACAGAAAGATCACGAGGAATTCAAAGCAGAAAAATGTTCCGAAATCAACAAACAATTCTTTGAAATCATATCATCTGAAATACAGAAAAAAATGTGGAAATATATGGAGGAAACACAATTTGGAATAAACTCTGCAGAAAAATAATTAAAAGCAACCTATAAAGAAGACAGGGATAAAAAAATAGAGATCAGAAATATGACAGAATCCTGGAATGAGCAATACAGAAAAGAAACAGAACACATGAAGCAGAGTCAAAAAGGTATAGAAGAACTAAAAATATCAATCATGAGTCTACAAAACCATTTGAATGAAAGCAAAGACAGAGTTTCAGATCCAGAGGACCCTGGTACACCTAGTGAAAAGGTGAGAAAGGATCTCTGAAAAACAATGAGAATGCAGGAAAAAGTAATCAATCACATATTAGATGATGCAAAGATAAACAATGTGAGATTAATTGCCAACACAGAGAATGAAGGAGTCAATACAAATGATATAAAGAGAATATGGGCAGAAGTAATTGCAAAAAACTTCCCAACTATGAGGAAGCAAACCAACATTCAAATAACCAAAGCATAAAAAACACCCAATCACTTCAACCAAAGTAAAAACACAAAGAGACATATAATAGTAAAGATCCCAGAAATCCAATACAAGAATAATATACTGAAAGATGTTAGAGAGAAGAAGCAGATAACATTCAAAAGAAAATCCATGAGAATCACAGCTGACTTCTCTATACAAAACATGAAGGCAAAGAAAGCATGCAGCAGAGTTCTTCAAGTCCTGTATGAGAAAAATTTCCAGTCCAGACTATTATACCCTGCAAAATTCTCTTTCAAGCTTGATGGAGAAGTGAAATACTTCCACTACAAAGAACAACTAAAGAATTTCATGATGACAAAGCCATCCCTACACAGGCTACTGAAAGATGTTCTAGAGAGAGACCACAATGACCAGAACTCCAAGAATGAGAACAGAAGGGACCCACTTTACAGTACAGACAATTAAACCCAGGAAAAAAGGAGTACATAACAGCAGGCAAATATCATGACAAACATAATTCAACACATTTCAATTATAACAATCAATGTAAATGAACTCAATTCACTAATTAAAACAAATAGACTGGCACAGTGGATTAGGAAACAAAATCCAACAATATGCTGTATACAAGAAACACACTTAACTCAAAAGGACATTCATAGGCTCAAAGTCAAAGGATAGAAAACAATACTACATGCCACAGCACCTCAGAAAAAAGCTCGAGTAGCAATTCTGTTCTCAGACAGCCTCAACTTCAAACCAAGAAGGATATTGGTTAGGGGAAAAATTCAAGAGCAAGAGGTTACACTCATAAATATCTATACATCAAACACGGGAGCACCCAGCTATGTAAAATAAATCTTAATGGACATGAAAAACCTAATATCTAAGGACACAATCTTAACAGGAGACCTTAACACCCCTTTATCTCAAAAAGATAGATCAACCAGACAAAAAATTAGCAAGGCAGTAGAAGAACTGAACCAGACCTTGGAACTAATGGACCTGGTGGACATACGCAAAGTGTTCCACCCAACCACAGCTGAATACACATTTTTTTCAGCTGCACATCGGTCATTTTCCAAAATAGATTACATAATAGTCCAGAAGTCATGTTTAAGTATATTCAAGAAAATAGAAATTATCCCATGCATATTACCACAGTGCAATGAAACTGCAACTAAATGACATAAGAAACCAAAAGAACCCACTAAATTCATGGAAATTAAACAACACCCTACTCAGCAATCAATGGTCATAGAACAAATTCAACACTATCTACAATTCAATAAAAATGCAAGCACAACTCGTCAGAATCTGTGGGATGCAATGAAAGCAATTCTTAGAGGGAAAATCATAGCTATGAACTCACACATTATGAAAACAGAATGGGAACAAATAAACACCCTAATGTTGTACCTGAGACATCTAGAAAAAGAAGAGCAAATGAATCCCAGAGCACAAAGATAGGAAGAAATCTTAAATATTAGAGAAGAAATTAATTCAATTGAGATGAAGAAAACAGTTCAAAGAATCCACAAATCTAATAGTTGTTTCTTTGAATGACTAAACAAAGTTAAAAAGCCTCTAGCCAACCTCGTCAAAAAGAGGGAAGAAAACATTCAAGTACAAGAAATAAGAAATGAAAAGGGTGAAAAAACACAGACCCAGGAGAAATTTAGAATATTGTCAATAGCTACTGTAACAATCTTTATGATCACAGAATAGAAGATACAGATGAAATGGAAAGGTTCCTAGAAAGGTACAAATTACCACAACTAAACTAAGAAGATACAAACACTCTTACAAAGCCAATAACAGCCCATGAAACAAAAAATGTAATAAAAAGTCTACCAACAAAGAAAAGTCAAGGTCATGATGGATTCACAGCTGAATTCTACGAGAAATTGATAGAAGATATAATCCCTATACACCACAAACTCTTCAATGAAATTGAAAAGGAGGCAGTTCTGCCAAAATCATATTTGCAGGAAAATGTTATACTGATTCCAAAATCAGGGAAAGACACAATCAAAAAGGAGAACTATAAGCCAAATTCCCTCATGAATGTAGATGCAAAAATACTCAATAAAATCTTAGCAAATAGAATACAGCAAATCATCAAGAAGATCATACACTATGACCAGTTAGGATTCATCACAGAGATGCAAGGATGGTTAGATATTTGAAAATCTATAAATGTGATACATGACATAAATTGACTGAAAATTAAAAACCACATGATCACCTCAATTGATGCAGACAAAGATTTTGACAAAGTCCAACACTCATTCATGTTCAGCGTCCTACAGAAAATTGGAATAGATGGACTCTACCTTAACTTGAAAAAGCCATCTGTAACAACACAAAATCTAATATAATCCTAAATGGGGAAAAACCGAAAACGTTTACTCTTAAATCAGGTAAAAGACAAGGTGGTCCTTTATCACCCCTCCTACTCAATATAGTTTTGGAATCATTAGCAAGAGCTACTAGAAAAGAGGGAAAAATAAAAGGAATAAAAATAGGCAAACCAGAAGTTAAATTATCACTATTTGCAGATATGATACTTTACGTGGAAGACCCCAAAAATTCCACCACAGAACTACTAGAACTGATACAGAAATTCAGTAGCATAGCAGGATACAAAGTAAGTACTCAAAAGTCAATAGCATTCCTCTACATACATAACAAGCACACTGAAAGGGAAAGAATAGAAACAATACCTTTTACAATAGCACCGCGCAAAATGAAATACTTTGGGATTTGCTTAACCAAGGGAGTTGAAGATCTTTTCACAGAAAATTACAACACTCTAAGAAAAGAGATTATAGAGGATTTCAGAAAATGGAAAAAAACATTCTATGCTCCTGGATAGGAAAAATCCACATCGTGAAGATAGCCATACCCCCAAGATTGCTGTACAGATTTAATGCAATCCCTATCAAACTAGCACCAACATAACTCCCAGACCTAGAGAAACCATTGCTAAAATTTATTTGGAACCACAAACCACCTATAATACAAAAGGCAATCTTGGCAAATAACTTCAGGGCAGAAGTCATCACAATTCCTGACATGAAATTATACTACAAAGCCACTGTGATAAAATCAACATGGTATTGGCAATGAAATACATCTGAAGATCAGTGGAATAGATTAGACCATGCAGAGGCAACGACAAACAAACTCAGCCATCTAATCTTCAATAAAGGGCCAAACAACCTTTCTGGAAGAAAGATAGTCTCTTTAACAAATGGTGCTGGAAAACTTGGCTTTCTAGGTGCCAAAAACTAAAACTTGAACCAGCTCTATCACCATGCACTAAGTTAAAATCAAAATGGATTAAAGATCTAAACATTAAAACAGAAACATTCAATCTCCTGGAAGAGAAAGTAGGAGGAACTCTTAAAGGCATATGGGTAGGTAAAGAGTTCATGAGAAAAAATATATTCCAATGGGAAACACTTGAAAGAATCAACAACTGGGATCAACTCTTCTTGAGGAGTTCCTGCACGTCAAAAGAAATTGTCAACAAAGTGAAAAGACAACCCACAAATTTTGAAAATATCGTAACTAATAAGCAATCGGACAAAGGTGTGATGTCTAGAATATATAAAGAACTAAGATATAACAGGGCCCTCAAATTTAAAGACCCAATTCAGAAATGGGCATCTGAGATCAATACACACTTCTCCGAGGATGAAATTAAAGAAGCGAATAAATCTATGAAAAAATCTTCCACACCGCTAGCCATCTGTGAAATTCAAATAAAAACAATACTGAGATACAATCTCACTCCAATAGAATGGCTATCATAAGGAAATCAGCCAACAACAAATGTTGGTGAGGTTGTGGAGAAAAGGCAACACTTCTCCACTGCTGGTGGGAATGTAGACTGGTACAACCATTGTGGAGGTCAGTGTGGAGACTCCTCAAAACAGTAGGACTGTAAATCTCATTCAAGCCGGCTATCCAACTACTGTGAATTTTCCCAAAGGAACTGAAAACATTATATCATAGTGATATATGTGTGCTTATGTTTATAGCAGCACAATTTGTGATAGCAAAATCTTAGAAGCAACGAAGATATCCGTCATATGAGGAATGATTGCAAAAGATGTGGTATTTCTATATAATGGAGTATTACTCAGCTATTGAGAATGACAAGTTTGAAGCATTTATACTGAAGTGGATGCCACTTGAACATATACTAATAATGGAAATAAACCAGACACACATGTGTAAATATCATATAGTCTTCCTAGTATAACAAGCGAAAAGCAGAAATATAAATGGAAACGTACAACAAATAAAATCAATTGAGTCCAATAAGGCAAAGTGAATGGCATATGCTGCAGGATACTAATCAGCTTTTCTTCTGGATGGTTAACAACCTAAGTTCACAGATCAAAGTTGGAGAAATAGAAGAGCCACAAGGCCAGCCAACATTTTGGCCCTTGCCTTTCAAGGTCAGTGAAGACTAAGGACACAGGAGAACCTGTACTGCAACATCATGCTACTCAGGTGAGCTCCAAATTTTTTGAACAAGGAGATTATGGAGCACAGAGGAAAGAAACTGAAGTTCTACAGTGTGCCTGTGGAGAGTAACATGAAGATAAAACTTTCTCCCAAGCTCTCACAGAGAGCAAACTGGTCAAGCATTGGCCGTGACTCATCCACATGGATGACACAGACAAAGGATCTACAGAATAAGGTACAGGACTACAAGATAAACCCTGAGACGACTTCACTGACATAAGAAATATGAAGTTCATGTGTTGGTATATAAGTCTTGATCTATCTAGGTCTTAACCATCCAGCAGAAAAGTATAAAAATAAAGTATACATCGTGGGGCCATAATATTAAGCTGAGCTGTAAATGACTATGGTCGACAACTTCTTTGAATAACTCACTATTGTTGTAGAATGCTGGACTGCGTTGGATTGTAGTGTTGAGTTCAAGCACCTAAGTTAGTTGAATGGCAATGGAGTGCCCACCTTTGACAGATGTAGACAAAGGAAGGTGTGTAGAAAGAAAAAAATCATGGTGTGTGTGTATACACAGTACAGTTGGGATAGATAATGCTGTGCTTCTACATAATTCTATGAGAGGCAAGATCTGCACTAATGGTGGTTGGACAGGATATTATATCAACTTCTAGTACTACGGTCATCCACTAGGAAAATAATTATTGAATTTTTGATATAATTCAGGTATAAAAAATAAGATAAGTAAGTAGCTACTCTCTTAATTCACTCATAAGAGATATCTGCTAAAATAATATCTGTAAATATAATATCATGTATGCACCTTGTACAATACCAAAACATTATGAAAACAGTTTGCAATGTATTAATTTATCGAATCTAAATTGTTAAGTTGTCTTGAAACTGTCTGATTGACATTTGTAGTTCAATAAAATAAATAAATAAATAAATAAATAAATAAATAAATAAATAAAAGATGTGGTATATTATATAATGGAGTATTACTCAGCTATTAAGAATGATAAACTTGATGTATTTATATTGAAGTGGATGCCACTTGAACATACACTCGTAAGTGAAATAAACCAAACATATGTGCACATATCATATAGTCTCCCTAGTATAAGAAGTCAAAAGGAGAAATACAAATAGAAATGTATAACAACAACTAAAAAGAATTGAGTCATATAGTTAGGGCAAACTGAATGGCATATGCTGCAGGGTACTAATTAGCTTTTCTTCTGGATGGCTAACAACCTAAGTTTACAGATCAAAATTGGAGAAATAGAAGAGCCTCAAGGCCAGCTACCATTTTGGCCCCAGCCTTCCAGAGTCAGCAAAGACTCAGGACATATGTGAACCTGTACTGTTGCATCATGAAACTCAGTTGTGCCCCAAAGTTTCTCATCAAGGAGATTATGGGGCCACATAGTAAAGAGATTGATGATGTACAGTGTGCCTGGGGAGAGCCACATGGAGAGAAACCTTTCTCTCAGGCTCTCACAGAGAAAAAATTGGTCAAGCAGTGGCCATGATTCATCCACATGGATGACATAGACAAAGGATCTACAGATTAAGATACAGGATTATAAGGTAAACCTTGAAGGGACTTCACTGACCTCATCAGAAATAAAAGGTACATCTTTTGTCATATAGATCGTTTTCTATCTCGGTCTTAAGCATCCAATAGGAAAGTATAAAAATGAGGTAAATAATGTAGGGCCATAATAATAAGTTGAGCTGTAAATTGCTATAGACAACAACTTCTTCAGATAACTCACTATGATTGTGAATGCTGGACTGTGTTGGATGGTGTCCCTGATTTCAGGCACCTAAATTGTTTTAATGACAATAGAGTGCCCATCTTTGACAGGTCTAGATAGGGGTTTACAAAGGAATAAACATGATGTGTGTGTATAAACAGTACACTTAGAATAAGTAACCCATGTTTCTGTATAATTCTATGAGAAGCAAGATTTGCAGTATTGGTGGTTGGGCAAGATATTATGTCGGCTTCTGGTACTATGGACAACCACTAGGAAAATAACAAGGCAGAAAGTATTAATTATTGAATCTGTAATATAATTCAGGTATAAAAAATAAGAAAAAAGCTATACTCTCTTAATTCAATGATTAGAGACATCTGCTATAATAATGTCTGTAAATATAAAATCATGAATGCACCTTGTATGATACAAAAAGTTCGCAATGTATTAATTTATCGAATCTGTTCTGTTCATTTGTCTTGAAACTGTCTCATTGCTATTTTTTCTTCAATAAAATAAAATAAAGAAGCATACTTAAATAAAAAAAAGTCATAGCTGAAAGTCAAAGGGTGGAAAACAATACTATACACCCCAGCACCCAAGGAAAAAGCAGGAGTAGCAATCCTTTCTCAGACAGTCTCAACTTCAAACAAAGAATGATCAAATGAAATAAAGAAGGCCACTATATACTGGTTAAGGGAAAAATTCAAGAAGAAGAGGTAACACTCATACATATGTACACCTCCAACAAAGGGGCACCCAACTATATAAGACAAATGCTAATGGACAGGAAATATTTAATATCCAAGACCACAATCTTACAAGGAGACCTTATCACCCCCTTATGCCAAAATGATAGGTCAAGGAGAATGAAAATTAGGAAATAAGTATCAGAACTGAAAAAAGTTTCAAACAAATGGAGTTAGGGGACATCTAAAGAGTACTCCACCAAAGGACAACTGAATACACATTTTCTTCAGCTGCACATTGGTCATTTTCTAAAATAGAACACATACTAGTCCATATGTCATGCTTATGTATATGGAAGAAAACAGAAATTTTCCGATGCATAAGATCTGACCACAGTGCAATGAAACTGGAAATACATGACAAAAGCAACCAAAAAAATCCCATGAAGTTCAATAACACCATACTCAGCAATCAATGAGTCACATATGAAACTCAACAAGAAATTCAACAATATCTACAGTTCAATGAGAATTCAACTTAGCAGAATTTAAGGGTTGCGATGAAAGCAGTTCTCAGAACAAAATTTATACCTGTGAACTCACACATTAGAAAAACAGAACAAGAACAAGTAAACACCCTAAAGCTGAATCTCTAACATCTATAAATGAAGAGAATACAAAATTCAAATCCCAAAATGGAAATTGTAAAGATTAGAGTAGAAAATAAATCAATCTTGATGAAGAAAACAGCTCAAAGAATTAATGAATCAAAAAGCTGGTTCTGTCAAAGATTAAATGAAATTGATAAACCTCATGAAAAAGAGCTAAGAAAAAATTCAAATAAAAGCAATAAGGAATGAAAGGGTGTAATTACCACTGATGCAGTGGAAATTCAAAAGATTATCAACAGCTACTATGAGAATCTTTGCTGTCACGGTATATAAGACACATAAGAAATGAACAGATTCCTCTAAAGGTATAAATTACCAAAACTGAATCAAGAAGATATAACAACTCTGAATAACCCAATAGCAGCCAATGAAATATGAAATGTAATAAAGACCTACCCACAAAGGAAAGTTCAGGTCCTGAGAGATTCACAGCTGAGTTCTACAAGAAATTTACATAAAATATAATCTCTACACTCCTCAAATCATTCAATGAAATTGAAAAGGAAACAATCTTACTGAAATATTATGCAGGCAAATATTATACTGATACCAAAACCAAGGAAAGCCACAACTAAAAAAGAACTATAGGTTAATCTCCAACTTGAGCATTGATGTAGAAATCCTCAGCAAAATCCTGGCAAACAGAATACAGTAAATCATCGAGAAGATCATACAATGACCAAGTAGGATTCATCCTAGGGATGAAAGGATGGTTCAATACTCTGAAATCAATAAATGTAATACACCATATCAACACAGCAAAAACTAAAAAAACACATGATCATCTCAATTGATGAGGAAAAAGGTTTCAACAAAGTCCAACACTCATTCATGTTCAAAGTATTACAGAAAATGGCAATATATGGCCTCTACTTCAATCAGATAAAAGTCATTTATGACAACCCAATGGTTAACATAATTCTAATTGCTGAAAAACTGAAATGTTTTACTCTCAGATCTTGTAGAAGACAAAGATATTCTCTATCACCCGTCCTATTCAATAGAGTTCTGGGACCATTAGCTAGAACCATTATTAGAAAAAAAAGAGTAATAAAAGACTAAGAATAGGTAAAGAGGAAGTTAAATTATTTGCAGATGACATGATATTTTATTTGGAAGACCCAAAACACCCCACCAAGAAGCTACTAGAATTGATACACAAATATAGTAGCATAGCAAGATACAAACTCCATACCCAAAACTCAGTAACATTCCTCTACACAGAAAACAAAAACCCTGAGATGGAAATTAGAGAAATAATACCTTTTACAATAGCACCACAAAAAATGAAATACCTAGGAATTCATCTAACTAAAGAAATCAAAGATCTTGTAAAGGAAAATTGCAGTACTCTGAAATAAGAGATGATAAAGGATTTCAGAAAATGGAAAGATATTCCCTGCTCCTGGATAGAAAGAACCAAAATTATGAAAATGGCCATACTCCCAAAATTGTTGTACAGATTTAACACAATCCCTATCAATACCACCAACATGCCTTCCAGACCTAGAGAAATCATTCCTACAATTTATTTGGAGCCAGAAAAGTCCTAGAATAGCAATATCAATCCTGGGCAACAAAGACAAGGCAGGAGGCATTACAATTCCTGACTTGAAATTATACTACAAAGCCACTGTGATAAAATCAGCATGGTTTTGGCAAAGAAATACATCTGAACACACTCAGTCATCTGATCTTTGACAAAGGGTCCAAACAATGTCAAAATGGATTAAAGATCCAAACATTAAAATAGAAATACTAAATCTTCTGGAAGAGAAAATACCCCTTGAAGACATAGGGGTAGGTAAAGAGTTCATGAACAAAACTGAAATTGCATAAATGGTACTTGAGATAATTAACAACTGAGACCACCCCTTACTGAGAAGTTTTTACACCTCAAAAGAAATTACCAAAAAAAGGGAAAGACATCCCACAAATTTTTTAAAAATCTTAACTAATAAGCATTCAGACAAAGGTCTGCTCTCTAGAGTTGATAAAGAACTAAAAAGTATTTGGGTCCCTAATTTAAAGACCCAGTCCAGATAAGGGCATCCAAGATGAAGACACACTTTTCAAACAACAAGATTAAGGAAGCGAATAAATATAGGAAAAATGCTTTACATCACTAGCCATTGTTGAAATGCGAACTAAAAGAACACTGATGTGCCATCTTACACCTGAAAGAATGACTATCATAAAGAAATCAACCAACAACAAATGTTGGAGAGGTTGTGGGGAAAAGGGAACCCTTCTCCACTGTTGGTGGGAATGTAGACTGGTGCAACCATTATGGAAACCAGTGTGGAGACTCCTTAAAAAACTACGACTGGAAATCCCTTTTCCAGCCAGCTATCCCAGAACTGGGAATTTTCCTGGGGGAACTGAAAATGTCATGTCATTGTGATATATTTGTACCTATGTTTGTAGCAGCACAATTTGTGATAGCCAAATCTTACAAACAACCAAGAAGCTCATTATCTGAGGAATGGTTGAAAAAGATGTGGTATTTTTATACAATGGAGCATTATTCAGCTATAAAGAGTGAGAAACTTGAAGCATTAGTACTTAAGTGGATGCTACTTGAAGATATACTCATAAGTGAAATAAATCAGACCCACATGTGTAAATATCGGATAGTCTCCCTAGTATAAAATCTCTGAAGAAGAAATACAAGTAGAAATGTATAACACAGTTAAAAGGAAAGTAAGGTTGAACAACAATGTGAGGGCAAGGAGAAAAGCTGAGAAACATCACAAGCGCAAAGCCATACATTTACACACTCAAGATAGATAAGGCAATGTTCTTGAAAATCATCAGCAGGTTTTTGAAACTAGCAGTTAATTGGTAGGTTTCTCACCCGGCTGATACTTGTGTACCAAGCAATTGCACTGAAGATAGCAATGTGTAATAGTAGGGTCATGTTTGGAATGCCTGACAGATTTAATGCAATCTTTATCAAACTACCACCAACATACCTCACAGACATAGAAAAACTATTCCTAAAATTTATTTGGAGCCAGAAAAGACCTAAAATAGCTAAGTCAGTCCTGGCCAACAAAGACAGGGCAAGAAGCATTACAATTCCTGACTTTAAACTATACTAAAATGCTCCTTTGATAAAATAAGCATGGTAGTGGCTACAAAATAGACCTGAGGATCAATGGAATAGATGAGAAGATGCAGAAGCCTCTATGGACACACTCAGCCACCTTATGTTTGACAAAGGGTCACTGGAAGAAAGCTAATGGTGCTGGAAAAACTGGCTCTCTACATGCTGAAAATGAAAACTTGACCCAGGTGTACCACCCAGGTGCACTAAGCTAAAGTCAAAATAGATGAAAGATCCAAACATTAAAACAGAAACACTAAATCTCCTGGAAGAAAAATTACGAGAAACTCTTGAAGACATATGGGTAGGCAAAGTTCACGAAAAAAATTGAATTGCATAGGTAACACTTCAAAGAATTAACAACTGGACCCTTTTTTATTGAAAAGTTCTTTTCTCAAAAGAAATGACCAACAACATAAAAAGACAAGTCACAAATTTCAAAAAAATATTGATTAATAAGCACTCAGACAAAGATGTGCTCTCTAGTATTTAGAAAGAACTAAAAACATTAGGGCCCCAAAATTTAAAGACCTAATCCAGAAATGGACATCCGAGATGAAAGCACACTTCTCAGAGGACGAAATTGAAGAAATGAATAAATGTCTAAAAAATGTTCCACATCATTAGCAAATTAAAACAACATAGAGATAACATCTCACCCCAGAAAGAATGGCTATCATAAAAGAAATAATTTAACAAATGTTGGAGACACTGTGGCGAAGAAGGAACCCTTCTTCACTGCTGGTGGGAATGTAGACTGTGTGCAACCATTGTGGAAAACAGTGTGGAGACTCCTTAAACAATTAGGATTTAAAATCCCATTCAAAACAGATATTCTCCTACTGGGAATTTTCCAGGAGGATCTGAAAATGTCATATTACAGTCATTTATGTGTACCTATGTTTATTGCAACACAATTTGTGATAGCCAAATTTTGGAAAACACCAAGATGCCTCTCACCTGAGGAATGGATGAAAAAAAAGGAATGGAGTATTACTCAGATATAAAATATAACAAAGTCGAAGCCTTCATATTTAAGTGGATGCCACTTGAAGATATACTCTTTAGTGAAACAAACCAGACCCACATGTGTAAATATTGTATAATCTTCATAGTATAAAAACTCAAAAGAAAAAAATAAAAATAAAGAGATATAATACAATTAAGAGGAAAGTGAAAACTTCAGGATTAGACAAAGAAGAAAAGACAAAGAAAAAAGCTAGGAAACATGACAGAGTGAAAGCTACACATTCGTATGTACAAGATGGGTAAGGCAATGATCCTGAGAATCTTCTGCGGATCTTTGATATTAGCAGTTAATTGGTAGGATTCTCACCCTGACTAACTATTTATGCTGATACCTGTGAATTAAACAACTGCACTGAAGATAACAATGTGTAATACTAGGAATACATGCTTGGAATGCCTGACATTCTGGTTTTCTAAATACATATTGCTTGTCATAACATACCAATTACTACCATACTGTCTCTCAAGTAAATGTTTGTTTTAAAAAAAGGATAACAAATGGGAGAAAGAGACAAGAAAAAAAATTGCAAGGCTGTCGTGCTACAATGTTCTATATGGTTGGATTTCTAACTTCTGTGTAAAAATATGTAATGAATTATTCATATTTTTAAATATTTTTAATTTTTTTCTTCATATTCTGTAGGGACTTAAAGGTTAACATTTCAATACTTGATGGAAAATACTTGCTCCATGTTATGCCTAATATATTTAATATTCAGACAGGTAATGAGGTTAAGATCAGCTGCCTATGTTGTAGGGAAGTATCAATAAGCTTCTCTCTGGAGAGTTAACAACCTAAGTCTGTAGACCAAACATTAGAGAAAAAGAAGGGCTTCAAGTACAGCCAACATTTTTGCCTTAGCCTTTCAAGGTCATTGAGGACTGAGAACATAGGAGAACCTGTACCATAACATCTCATAACTCGGTTGTGTCCCAAATTTTTTGATCAAGGACATTATGAGGCCACATAGGAAAGTGATAGATGATGTAGAGTGTACCTAAGGTGAGTTACATGGAGAGAAAACATTCTCTCAGGCTTCCACAGAGAGCCAGTTGGTCAAGCAATGGCCATGACTAATTCACATGGCTGACACTGACAAAGGACCTACCAACTGCAGTACAGGGTTTCAGGATAAATTCTGAGGGGATTTGACAGACCTTATCATATAAAAAAAATTCGTTTATTGTTATATAGGTCTTGCTTTACCTTGGTCTTAACCATCCAGCAGAAAAGTATAAAAACGAAGAATATGGTGAGCTTAAAAGTCTCAAGTCAACAACTTCTGACATTTCCAGTCTTACGGAAAACCCACTACTATTATGGACTACTGGGTGATATCAGAGTATTTTCCTGAATTCAGCCACCTACAGTATTTAAATGACAATGGAATACCCTTCTCTGACAAAACTAAACAAAATAGGGTATATAAATGAACAACCATTTTCTATCTGTATATTCAAATTAGTTATGGTACATATATATCTACATTCTCTTAATTCAGTGAATAAAAAGATTTGTTCTAGTAGTGTTTGTGAACAAGATGTCTGCATCTTGTGTAATGATTAACCACTAAGACAACAATATGCAATGTGCTCATTATTGAAACTGTCCTACTGATCGGTTTTTAAACTATCTCATTGCTATTTGTTTCTCAATAAAATTATATTAAAAATAAATTAATTAAACAATCAGAAGAATGAATAAAGAAAATGTGATATTTATACATGAGGAAGTACTACTCTACTATAAAGAAATAAAAATTATCATCATTCGTAGGAAAATGGGTACATCTTCAGAACATCATGTTAAATGAAATAAATCAAACACACAAGATAAAGAATACAGAAATATTTTCTTTTCTTTAAAAGAAACCGTTCAATAGGGAGGAACAACTGGGATTAGGGAAGCAGAAAAGAAAGAGAGAAGAAAGAAAAAAATGTATATCATATATGAAAGATAGCTTGGATAATTGTACATTAACCTCTGCTGGTCTAATAAAGGAGCACTTAGTGCTCCATTGTTTTTCCTCTCTCCTTTTTTTTCTATAATTTTTTTACCAATTTTATAGGATTACATCTGGTAATCTGTACATAGATGGCTTTTATCATCTATTTCAATTTTCTGTAGGACTTTGAACATGAATGAGTGTTGGACTTTGTCAAAATCTTTCTCTGCATCAATTGAGATGATCATGTGGTTTTTAAATTTCAGTCAATTAATATCGTGTATCACATTTAGAGATTTTCGAATATTGAAGCATCCTTGTCTCCCTGGAATGAATCCTACCTGGTCATAGTGTATGATCTTCTTGATTATTTTCTGTATTCTATTTGCTAGGGTCTTATTGAGTATTTTTGCATCTACATTCAAGAGGGAGATTGGCCTGTAGTTCTCCTTTTTGTTTGTTTCCCTGCTCTCTTTGTTTTCCTTTTGTCTCTTTCCCTGGTTTTGGAATCAGTATAACACTTTCCTCCAGAAATGATTTTGGCAGGACTGCTTCCTTTTCAATTTCATTGAAGAGTTTGGGGAGTGTAGGGATTATATCTTCTATCAATTTTTGTAGAATTCATCTGTGAATCCATCATGACCTTGACTTTTCTTTGTCGGTAGGTTTTTTATTACATTTCGTATTTCATTGGCTGTTATTGGCTTATTGAGAGTTGTTGTATCTTCTCATTTGAAGACATTCTTTGTTACATTCCTGTAATTTTGTATAATGAAATTCTAAATCATTTCTAATGTTTTCTTTTTTACTATTTTTTTGTGTTTACTTAAAAATATTTAACAAAGAAAGTAGTCAGCCAATGCTGATGGATTAGATGAGGGCTGCTCCTGAGAGGAATGAAGCAAGACAGTCAGCTATATAACCTAGACACAGGAAAGAACACCCCACTATAGTCTGCATTAAAGGCTGTGGGAATAACATGTCTGGGTAGAAACTGAGAATGTACATTTTGACATATTGTATGTGAGATTCCAGTGAGTAACCCAATGGCGATGCCGAGTTGAAGATAAGTCTGAAATTCCTGGAGAACTAGGAGTCCTGTATGAGAATGAAAGCTGTGGAATCACCTGGTGAAATAACAACTTTTGGAAGATTCTAGAACTTTACCACACAGAGTATGTGATGTATACTAGGGCTGAGGTCAATAGTGTGGAAACAGGTTAGATGCAGGCTAAATACTACAGTAGCCCTATACTACCTATGAAGACTTTAGACAGTGAGTTGATCTACCTAGACTCAATCTACCCTGCCACACTGAACTCAACTATTGTGTTACGTTACTGGTATCTACTGAGCTCTCAAAAAATCATGATGTCCTTGTTGTAAATCTACTTTTAAGGTGGAACTCACAATCCTTGGCATGTTCTCCCTAGTGCTGCCTGGCTATCTCTGCTGGCCTCCCAGAGTCTTCTTCTTTATTTTTTCCATTTCAAGGGTACACGCACTGGATCTCTTGTCTCACAGCCACATAAGAGAATTTGCTCCAAACTAACTTCAACTCATTCCCCCTGGCTCTTTCTCAACATTTTAGTTTCATCTTAATATCATTCCAACACCCCAACCTATGTTAGCAGCCTCCTACTATATTGCTTCGGAGTGCCCTATAATGTTCTATCATCAGTACAATGGAGATGATACGGGTTGTAAAGAGTCAGACAGCCTGGGTTCAAATCATTCTGGGTGACTTACTAGCTGAGAAATGCTGGACATACTAATTCACTTTTCTGTATTTTTAGCTAGAGTACCTGAGAAATGGGGTGATGGTTGATAACAGAGACTATTGCCAGGGTTGACTGAGCAGGTGAACAAGTTAATATATGTTATGGTTTGTGTCTAGGTCCACCCCTCTAAAAGCCTCATGCAGCCATAGGATGAACTTTTAGAGTCTGTTTGATTCATGGTCCAATGCTGGGATTATGCATGTGAACACTACACCCACCAGGGGCAGGCAGCCTGCATACATTTTAAGGGAGGGAAAGGTGCTTGCTCACTCCTCCCTTTTGCTCTTACTGTTTTCCATCACCATGAACTGCTGCCCTCTGCCACATGGCACTCTGCCTTGGAGCCAGCCAATTATGCACTGAAATCTCCGTTAACTGTGAGCTAAATAAATCTTTCCCTCATTAATTTTGGATGTTTTGTATTCTATCTCAGCAATGAAAGAGATGTAACTTAGACAATGTATGAAAAACACATTGGAGAGTTGCCTGGCATGATGAAGATGCCAGATGAGCCTTGGCTGTCATTAAAATTATAGCTTGTGTGTTTTCCCTATGTCATGGTAAGTTTCATCATAAGAGTAATGTGTCTCATCCCCATAACTTACCCCAAACAAGATGCTCCTAGAATAAAAAGTGAAATACTCAAATTCTCACCCTCCTCATCCTCTGGCTAGGATCTCACTTTCTCCATTCTACAATTCTAGGGAAGTAAGGCTCCCTCTCTAGTGGCACAGGAGCAAATTCTGCATGAGAGGCTAACAAACTCGCAGTAACAGACAGTGTCACAAGCGAGGCTGGAGTTAGAAATCAGATCAAAGACAAGTGTACTTGGCTGTATTTCATGGGCATAGAAGGCCTAGTAAGTCATCTGTTGGATACAGTAGGAGAAAGTATGAAGAAGCCACACCTTAAAAGAGAGCTGGATGGCAGCCCTAGGACACCCTGGATATGTGAAGCTTGAGGTGATTTACAGCATCAAGGGGAGGTTATGTCAAATCAGCTTCTGTTTCTTCTCTCGGAAACTTTAATCAAACTGTAAGTCCGCTTTACAGTCATACATTAAAATAAGAAGAGTATTTACTTTTAAATTCATAGAAATGTGGTAAGATCATTAACATACACATTAAAATGAGGGTAAATATAATAAGATCATGGAACTTTGGGTGAATTAAAGGAGACTGAAGCGTTGGTCCTGCTTCCACCACTCAGGCTTGCTTTATGCTGACAGCCTTTCTCCCTTGCTGTGAACTTGGAAGGCTACTCTCTGCTTATAAAGTTGATGAAAGGATTAAATAAAGTAGCTAATATGAGTGACTAAATATGTATTGTTGTTTTAGTACTATTATTATTTTAATAGTAGGAAGAAGAGGGTCATTACTACACATGAGCCAAATTTGTGGCCTGGAGAGATTACTAAGGCAAAGGGAAACCCAAGAAATTGTACAGAACAATGAAGAGGAACAAAGTATGATTTTGGAGAAGGGTTTCAAGCCTGTAGAAAAACAGTTCCTAAAAATAATCTCTGCCAGTGGAATTGGACTAGAAAAGCTCTTGTTGAGGCCAGAAGCCTGGGATCTTGACTGACTCATATCCTACTTTGGGTACACATTAGCCAATTCATATAAATTATCCTAGCCTGAAACTGCCAGCTTGAAATCACACATAAAGTCCTCATTTTACCCCTTGGGTGATGGCTATTGAAGGCTGGGGCCATTGACTAGCTGGGCCTTGCACAAGTTGCCTAAAGTGAGCATTGTTCTACCTGCTCATATACAGCCAAGTCCCATCTCCTTTGCAAGATGTCATGAAAAAATCTATTCTACTTTTTAGATAGATAGAGGAAGAAAGTCAGTGATTTCATGAGTATTTTCATTAACTTACCATATTACACACTTTCTAAACTTTAGTTAAACTGCCAAAGATTTAGGGAGATGAATGTCATGATGGATTGAAACAGAAAAGCAGGAGGAGAGGTGTGCAGTATACTGTCTACAAAAGCAGCAGGACTGGAGGTATGATTTGAACCTCTGTCTTGTCTTCCAAGACCTGTTTGAACACACAGCATTGATAAGCAGATTCTGTTTTTGCAAAACCTCAGAGCTTGAAAACATGAACTAGCACTATGAGCCTGTGATTATACTGTGACAGAGTTTTGTGTGCCTTGGTCTGAACCATCCAGCAGAAATGTATAAAATAGAGATATAAAAAGTAAAGCCATATTAATATGCTGAGCTATAAAAGGCTCAAGTCAACAACTTCTGACATTGGCAGTTCTGCAGGTAACCCACTACTGTATGGACTACAGGACTATTTTGCTGAATTCACACACCTACAATATTTGAATGGCAATGGAATACACATCTCTGACAAAACTAAACAAAAAAGGGGTATATAAATGAAGGACCATTTTGTAGTGAAAATATATATTCATATATATATATATATATATATATATATATATATATATATATATATATATACTACAAAATGGTCCAACTGATAGATATACAGTTACTTTCTCTTAGTTCACTGAGAAGAAAGATTTGTACTAATAGTGTCAGACAAGGTATCATGTCTGCATCTTGTACTATGAATAATTACAATGAAGACAACAATATGAAAAGTATTAATTATTGTAACTGTCCTACTAAGCTGTTTTGAAACTATCTCATTGCTATTTTTTCTCAACAAAATTAATTTCAAAAAATAATAAGTAATTGTAGAGACAAGTTTGGGGTGGGGTTTGCTCCCTACCTTTTCCTTGTTCACTTCATTTGTGTTGTGCAACGACCTTCATGCTAAATTCCCTTCCCATAATCCTGTAAATTCCACACTGAAGCAGGTGGTGGCGGAACACCATTCCATCAGAGGATCTCTAGGGAGAGAGGCAAGGATGCCATACATCTCTTTTATGGCATCAAATTGGTGCTTCAAATAAAGCAAGAAAGGAAGAGAGGAAGGCAGAGGGAAGGCATCAAGGTGTGGACTAAGCACACCCCCATAGCGAATCCTTACGTGGTCATTTTCTGGTCATGAAGCCACAGGGAAACTGGCCTCTTCCTTCTCTCAGTCTCACTTTGATCAGAATCCCATCTTCATAAGGTGGCTGTGGGGCTCATCTGAGAGGAGGGATGTGAAAGAGCTCCTGATTCCAACATCTCAACTTGTTAAAACTTGTAAGACCAAGAGAGGAATCTCATATCACTTGTGCTAGATCCTGTGGCACCGAAAGTCAAGGGCACAGGTGCATTGGCTCCAGGAGGTGAGTGGGCAGGCAAATTACTCTGAGAGCAAACTTGCTCAGATAAGCAGTTGTAATTTTGAAGAGGCATAATACCGATAGTCCTCAAATGTCCCATTTATAATACACACTGATCCTCCATCTGTCTGCTTAGTCTACAAAACACAACGAGTTAAGGATTCTTCAACATCTGAAGTTTAAAATTATATGGGAAAACTGTCTGATTGATTGATAGATTAGATGCCACTGTGAACTGAATTCAGGGCCTTCACCTTCCAATCTGCCCATTTTATTTTTCATTTTGGGATAGGGGTTCACCAAGTTAGGAAATTATTCAGGCTAGGTTCAAACTTGCCATCCTCCTGCCTCAGCCTCCCAGAATGCTTGTATTGCAGATATATGGCCCCATTCCTGGTATAAATTTCTTGTTTTAATTTAACACATTTAGCAACATTTTATAAATTTTATCACAACTCAAATAGATCAAAAGATTTTAATGAAATTTTCCTGTTACATCTACTTCCTCTTGTTATGCTTATTTATGTGTACTGGCAGTAGTTGCTTCCTAGAGAGCTTGGCCAGTTTCCTCCCAGCAGTGTAATTCCAGGAAGTACTACTAGGTGGGAACTCTCAGATCTTGTTAAACCCACTAAGAGCCCTTTTGCTATTCCTTTTTGGTGGTTTCACTTTAATATGAGTGGTTAAAAGTGCAGGAGTATAGGTAAAAGGACAGATTAATCCCAGTCTGCACCAGCAGGCCTGTTTTCCAAGCTTCAAGGACAGACTTGCTCCATTTTCATTATTCTGACTTATCAATATGGTATTGGTATTCAGAAACTTGTAACCTGAGATATTAGGTAGCAAGACCCTTTTTTCCTGTTTTAATTTTTTTCCTTGTTTATTTATTTTTTCCATAATTTTATTGAGAAACAAATAGCAATGAAACAGTTTCAAATCAAAATAGTAGGACATTTTCAATAATTAATACATTGCATATTGTTGTCTTAGTAATTATTTATAGTACAAGATGTAGACATGATATCCTATTTACAAACACTATTAGAAAAAATCTTTCTATTCATTGAATAGAGAGAATGTAGCTGTATATGTGTCCTAACTATTCTGAATATACAGATACAAACTGGCCATTCATTTGTATTCCCTTTTTTGTTTAGTTTTATCATTTAAATATTATAGGTGTGTGAATTCAGCAAAATACTCCAAAATAGTCCAATAGTCCATAATAGTAGTGGGTTTTCCATAAGACCGGCAATGTCAAAAGTTGTTGACTTGCGCCTTTTACAGCTCTGCAGATATATTAATATGGCTTTATTTTTTACACTTCATTTTATACTTTTCTGCTGGATAGAGCAAGATAAAGCAAGACCTAAATAAAAAGAAATGTAGCTTTTGTATTTGATAAGGTCAGTCAAATCCCTTCAGGATTTATCCTGAAACCCTGTACTGCAGTTTGTAGATCCTTTTTTAGTGTCAGCAAAGTCACAGCCATTGATTAACCAATTTGCTCTCTGTGAAAGCCTGAGAGACTGCTTTCTCTCCATGTGACTCTCCTTAGGCACAAGACCCTTTTTTCTAAGGAAAAAGTTGCCTTAGTTGCCATAAATACTCCCATGAGTTATGACTCCAGCATTACCTGGTGATAATCAGAAATCTCTAGAAAGAGAGTTCTCCCAGTCCTCATATCAGTTAACAATCCCTAAGTACCAAAGAGCAGTTGGTAAATAGAACATGTTCCATGAATACAGTGTGAGCCATAAGCCAGGCATTTCTACCCTCCTCATTTCTTTTTGTTTTTTGATCACTTACTACATAGCAGTCAGCATCCTTAGTGAGTAAGGTGGAGTTAACAGAACCATAACAACAAACATGGCCTTCAGCTCATCTGCTGAAGGGATGAATATGCTGCATAACTAAATAATGACAACTATTAGACATCACTTTTATGAAAGAAATTAACAGAAAACCATGACAGAATAATAGGGAAGAAACAACTTTGTAATGGATGACAGAGAACATGTTTCCAAGGGGTGACTGTGGAACCAGGACCTCAGCAAGGGGGAAGGCAAATGCCTGTTCTCCATGAGGAAAGCACACCAGGCATAAACAGAAACATGAGGCTTGGGAGATAGCTTAGTGGTCTAAGCACCTGCCTGGAAAGCACAAGGAGACAGATTCGATCCCCAGTACTACATGATGTGCTGGCCACGAAACCATGAGTGGTGGTATACACCTGTAAACACAGTGCTGAGGAGGCAGAGATTGGAGGAGCACTATGAGTCTGAACTGCCTAGTGATACCCTGTATCAAATAAATAAATGTATAAAATTATTTAAAAAAAAACAGAAGTATGAAAATATCCAAAAGGCAGGAAAAGGCTTGCTGGACTTCAGAGTATTCAGCAGAGTTAGCATGATAAATGTGAAAGAAACAAGCTACAGAAATGTGCAAGTTGTGTTGCAAGACAGGCAGGAAACAGATCAGGGGGAGGTGGTCCCATAACTAGGAAGCCCTGCAAAGGCAGCAGGGTGCTTCTGCAGAGGGGGAGCCACGTGTGTCTTAATAGCAATCATCTGACAGTATGACCAAGTGCTGGGATTGAACTGCTTCTCATAGAGGTACACTAGTCAGGATGATTTTCATTTTCTTCTGTTTCCTTTCTTTTGTTATCCTATCAGACCCTTTCCTTTCCTTTCTTTTTTTTTTTTTTTTTTTTTTTTTTTTTTTTTTTTTTTTTTTTTTTTTT
>PVKA01022183.1:0-11805 GCA_004027165.1 Ctenomys sociabilis
TTTTTTTTTTTTTTTTTTTTTTGGCTGGCTCAGGCTACCTTAAGGGCGGGTCTGGTAAGGCATGTGCAGCTGAGGATCAAACCAAGGTATCCTGAGCCTGAGCCTACCTGCATTTTTATAAGCAGGCACTTAAACAGCTGAGCTAACCGACAGGCTCCTAGCAAAACATAGAAGAAATATAAATAACCAGTATGCATAATATTCGAGTGCCCTAATAAACAGCCTATTTAACATGCAAATTAAAGTAGCAAAATACCTCTTCCATAAAATTATCGTGGTTTTTTTTTTTTGTGGAACCAGGGTTTAGACTCAGGCCCTTGTGCTTGACAGGGAAGTGCTTATTTCACTGAGCCATCTCCCTGGCCCAAAATTATCATAATTATAAATACATAAGTGCTGAGTTTGAAGACATGGAAAAACAGAAGCTTTCATATTAAAATCATATTTATGCATTGCCTTCAACATAAACTACTTGGTATGTTTTAAGGCCTTTGATAATGGACCTTGCCTTAACTTTGATTTTTCCACTTTAATCTACCCACCCTAAGTTTTAACACATATCACAAAGTAAAGGCTAAAACACATGAGGTATTTTTATTCCCCAGCACTGAAGAGACATGCTGTTCTTGTTACCTGAAACTACTTTTTCTTCTTTCTTTCTTTCTTTCTTTTCTTTTCTTTCTTTCTTTCTTTCTTTCTTCTTTCTCTCTCTCTCTCTCTCTCTCTCTCTCTCTTTCTTTTCCTTCCTTCCTTCCTTCCTTCCTTCCTTCCTTCCTTCCTTCCTTCCTTCCTTCCTTCCTTTCGGATTTAGTAGGGTCTACAGGGTCTCATCACGCAGATCAGATTCATAGTGATCCACCTGTGTTCAGCCTCCCAAGAGCTGGGATTACAGGCATGTGCTGCCATGCCCAGTCTTAATTGCCATCTCAGCCCACCCTGGGGTCAGGGCCACCACAGCAGGCCTGGGGATTGAACCCTGGCTGCTGCATCTGCCTAAGCAGGTGCTTTAATCTGCTGAGCTATTTGGTTGGCCCTGAAACTTTTATTTCTGCTCATTTCAATGTATTTTGCCAGACTGGGGGTGGGGAGGTAGGGGCGGTTGGGGGTGGGGGCCATACACCTACAATCCTAGCACTTGAGAGGCTGAGAGGCAAGAGGATCACTATGAGTTTGAGGCTAGCCTGGGCTACAAAAGCAAGTTCAAGGTCAGCCTTCATGCATGACACTGAGAGACTGAACAGCAAAAAGTGGTAAGCAAATGGTCCTTGTTCAAGAAGCTATCCTAGCTTAAACTTCACATATTTTCCCAAAAAACATATGTATCTGTGTCAACAAGTTTTGCTTTTATTCACCTAATCCACTCGGTATGTGAGTATCTCCTCCATAAAAGACAAAAATAAAACAAGCTAGTAAATATTTACTAGCACACCGCAGAATGAAAGTGTCATTCGTTCCTAACTGGGCAAGGTGGCACAAGCCTAGAGGGCCAGCTGCTTGGAGGAAGTTGAGAAAGGAGGGTCCCAAATTTGAGGCCATATTTTAGTTACTTTTTCATTGCTGAGATACAATACTAACACCCACAACCTGAGAGGTTTATATTAGCTTAGTTTCAGAAGCCTGAAGTCCTTGCATGTGGGCCAGCTCAGGCAGAAGAAATCAGGTGGGTGCGCCTGGGCAGAGGAAAGCTGCCCTGCCCGTGACTGGCCAGAATTCCCTCTCAACAACACACCAGCTATATTCCTCCATGATTTAATAACTTTCCAAAAGCCCCTCCAACAGTCTTCGTCTGAGTGCATGAGGCATTTGGGGGACATGCTTCATCCAAACCCTAACAAGCCAGCTTTGGCAATCTAGGGAGGTCCTCTATCAAAATAAAAATGCTGGGTGTGGTGGTACACACCTGCAATCCCAGCACTGGGAGGCTGGGGCAGGAAGATCTTTACAGCAGAGCAGCCTGGGTTTGGTTCCTAGTACTAATGGAAAAAGGTGTTATTTATCCCAATAGGAAAGCACTGAACAGCAAAAAGTGGTAAGCAAATGGTCCTTGTTCAAGAAGCTATCCTAGCTTAAACTTCACATATTTTCCCAAAAAACATATGTATCTGTGTCAACAAGTTTTGCTTTTATTCACCTAATCCACTCGGTATGTGAGTATCTCCTCCATTTGTGGCACTAGCCACATTGACAATTATTTCATTCACACCTTTCCCCTTTTCCTCTATCTTAACATCAAGGCTTCTTGCAAGCAGTTGAGCTCTTCATGAATATGTGACAGGTAATGGCTGACACAACTGTCAATGGGATAGAAAGTCAATGAAGATGACAGTTTTCTGGGAAAGGCTTTCACGCCCCAAAGACAGAGAAGTGACTTTCCCCTCAAAACTTCATGTGGTGCCGGGCGTGGTGGCACATGCCTGTAATCCCAGCACTCGGGAGGCTGAAGCAGGAGGATTGTTGTGAGTTTGAGACAAGCCTGAGCTACAAAGTGGACTTAAGGCCAGCCTGAACTGCATCGTGAGACTCTGTCTCAAAAAGACAAGAAAAAAAATCCAAACAAACAAACCTCATGTGGTGGTGGCTGTAGCCATGGCATTACCCAAAACAAACAGCAAAATACAATCCACAACATCTTACCTGCCTACCTCTACATTTCCTGCTTGTTACTGAGCCAATTTGAAATAGGGTTTTTAAAAGGAAAGAGAAAACTTGAGGATTGGACAATGAGGAGAGGACAAGGAGAAAAGCTGAGAAACATGATGGGCAAACCATTCATTTATTCGCACTAGATGGGTAAGGCAATGATCCTGAAAAACATCAGGAGATTTTTTAAACTAGTAGTTAAGTGGTAAGATTCTCACCCCAACTAACGATATGCTGATACCTGTGAACTAAGCAACTACACTGAATTAAGCAATGTGTAATAGAAGGGTCACGCTTCAAATGCCTGTCATTATGGTCTTCTAAATATGTACTTCTTGTCATGACATACCAACTATTACTACACTGTCTTTCAAATAAAAGTTTTTTTTTTAAGGGTAATAAATGAAAAAGACACACACACACACACATACACAAGGTCACAGGACAGTCCTGCTACAATGCTCTATATGGATAGATTTCTAAATTTCTATGTAAATATATGTAAGTGTTCACCCCTATTTTTTAAAGATTTTTTTCTTCATATTCTGTAAGGACTTAAGAGTGTAATATCTCAGTACTTGATGGAAAATACATGTTCCATGTTATGCCTATGATGTCTGATATTTAAACAGTGTGGGTAAACCGAATAGGTTGCAGTGTAATAATAAGCTCTTCTGGAGGATTAACAAACTAAGTTTGCAGATCAAGAATTGGAGGAAAAGAAAGGCTGCAAGGTCAGCCAACATTTTGGCCCTAGCCTTTCAAGGTCAGTGAAGACTCAGGACATAGGAGAACCTGTACTATAACATCCTGCAACTCAGATGTGCCCCAAATTTTCTGATCAAGGGGATTATGGGCCACAGGGGAATGCAATTGATGATGTATAGTGTGCCTAAGGAGAGTCAAATGGAGCAAAAACATTCTCTCAGGCTTCCACAGAGAGCAACTTGGTCAAGCAATGGCCATGACTCATCCACATGGTTGACACTGAGAAAGGATCTACAGAGTGAGGTACAGGGCTACAGGATAAACCATGAAGGTACCTCACTGACCTTATTTGATACAAAAGTTACATTTCTTGATATAAAAGTCTTGCTTTATCTTTGTCTTAACCATCCAGCAGGAAAGTATAAAAAGGAGATATAAAAAATAAAGCCATATTAATATACTGAGCTGTGAATGGCTCAAGTCAACAACTTCTGTGGATAACCCACTACTATTGTGGACTGCTGAACTGTGTTGGATTGTTTTGTTGAATTCATGCACCTATAGTAGTTAGATGCCAATAGAATACCCATTTTTGGCAGGACTAAACAAAAAAAGAGGCTACAAAGGAAGGACCATTTTGTAGTTGTATATACAGAATAGTTAGGATACATATACAGCTACTTTAGCTTAACTCAATGAGATTTGTACTAATAGTGTCTGGACAGGACATCCTGTCTGCTTTCTTATATTATAGATAACCACTAAGAAGATAACAATGTACAATGCATTAATTAAAATTTTAAAAAAATTAATTAAAATTAAAAAAGAAAATATGAACAGTAAAAAAAAAAGAAATAGTTTTTGCTGCTTGCAGCCAAAAACATTAACTGATAAACCAAAAATGTGTGCAAAGATCTATGAACTGAACAAGGATTCTCAACACAAGGCCCTATTGAAGACAATAACCAATTGTGTTCCAATTTTCTTAACATTTTGTTCTTAAGTTTATAGTTTGTTTGTTTGTTTATGCATGTCTTTTTGAGACAGGGTCTTGCTATGCAGTTCGGGCTGGTCTCAAACTTGTAATAATCCTCCTGCCTCAGCCTCCCGAGTGCTGGGATTATAGAAGTTTGCCATCACATCCAGCTATAACATTTTTTAAAAGTAAAAGTTAAAATAATACACATGAATTTAGTGTTGGGGGTGAAGCTTAGTGGGACTGTGTTTGCTTAGCACATGTGAGGCCCTGAGTTCAACCTCCAGCACTTTTCAAAGGGAAAAAGGAGGGCTGGCCGGATAACTCAGTGGACTAAAGTACCTGCTTAGGCAGAGCTCAGTGGCCGGAGTTCAATCCCCAGTGTGCGCTGAGACAGCGATTGAGAATGAGTGTGCTGATGGACACCTGTAATCCCAGTGTTTGGGAGGCTGAAATCAGGAGAATCACTAGGAATCTGTTCTATGTAGTGAGACTCTGTAGCCCCTGTCCTAAATACAAAAATAAATATAAAATAAAGGGGAAAAGAGTTCTTATTAAGGAAAACAATAGCTCTCTTCTCTGTTATCCCACTTCCATTCCCAGTGGTATACCACTTGCCCATCTTCTGACTTACTATATTTGGAATTGATATTCATGTTTCTAAATGACATGTATATGTCACTGTTGCTTAATTTTTCTGCTTGGGGAATTTCCTACTTTGAAAGATAATGATTTTGCAGACCTCCCTTCTTTTTCTTCTACACAGCCATAAAAAATGCGTCCTCTCTCCCATTTCACACTTTATAAAGATATTTAATTTTGAGTTGTTCCATTTTGAAATGTACATTATAATGATGCTATAAGCTTATTCAGATTTGAACACTGATTCTTTTTTCCCATACAGCTTTTTGCTCTTTTTTATTTAAGTCCTTATGTATTTATTAATAGCTTGTGGGAAATCTGTTGTCTGATTTCTTCTCAAGACAGTCAAACCTATCAAATATTCCACTTCTTCTTCCTAAAGAAAGGGGCTGTGTTGGCACATGGTTGCAATCCTAGGGCTTGAGAGGCTGAGGCTGGCCTGGGCAGTCTAGTGAGTTCAGAGCCAGCCTGAACTACATAGTAAGACCCTGTCTTATAAAACACAACACAACACAACACAACGCAACGCAACGCAACGCAACACAACACAACACAACACAACACAACACAACACAACACAGGATGTCCTGGAGTCTTTGACTTTTGCAAGCCTAGACTGGCTGCTTTCTCATTTGTTTTCCTAAGATCTCCTTTAGACAGCTGGGGAGATGGCTCAATGGAATAAGCGCTTCCCTGGCAAGCACAAAGGCCTGAGTTCAATCCCCAGTTCTAAAAAAAAAAAAAAGGGGGGGACCTCCATTAATTGTTTTGATGATTTCCTTAATCTTTTCCTATTCACTGAATTTGTTTCCCTTGTCTTCTGTTTTTATAGAGAATATTCTTTACAATGTTTCTTCTTCTTCTTCTTCTTCTTCTCCTTCTCCTTCTCCTTCTCCTTCTCCTTCTCCTTCTCCTTCTCCTTCTCCTTCTTCTTCTTGGTGTGTGTGGGGGGCAGAATTTGGGACTGAATTCAGGTCCTTGAGCTTGCAAGGGAAGAGCTTATTCAGGTGAGCCACCTCCCTGGCCCCTCTACATGGTTTTTTAGATATGGAAGAAGTAAATTTTTGAGACACTGCAAATTTATTCTAGCTTCTATTCTTGGGTAAAATTTGTAACAGTAATAGGTATTGACTTTCTTTTTAACTTATAGAACAAAAAAGTCTAATTATGTTTTTCTGAATTGACATGACAACTGCAAATCTCACGACTAGAAAAGTTGGTATCAGGGTTCATAAAAAACTTAAAATGAAGTCAATGCCTCATGAAATTGACATCAAGTAGGCACTTAACAAATTGTAGCCATTATGATATAAAAATATCACATTTGTATCACCAAGTTCTAATATAAATGAAGTAAATTTGACCTAAAAGAAGACAAACTAACTGGGTCTGTGGCATATGCTTACAATCCCTAGCCCTCTGCGAGGCTGAGGCAGGAGTGTGAGTTTGAGCATGGCCAGAGAAACTTATGAAAGCTGCTTCAAAATTAAAAAGGGCTGTGAATATAATTCAGTGCCAAGGCCCTGGGCTCAATTTCTAGTGCCACAAAAACAAAACCAACATAAAACAAAGAAAGTCAAAGGTTTTAGTTTCTCAAAGTGCTTATTCCCAATTAAGTCTCAATTTTTATTAATTTCTCAAATATATCAAGTAGTTCTTTTATATTTATGTTTTCTCAGTTGGATAAAAAGCGGACTGGTTGGGTATAGAGTGAACTCCCAATCTTGGCAAAGTTCAAGTGACTATGTCTAAGTTTACCGTGCTAAAATTTCATAATCTTTTTGTAATAACATCATCCTACAGAGAGCTATCTAGCTTAGGGTCCTATTAAAATAATTAACAGCACACAAGACACATCCTTTAGTCAGAGAATATTATTGCTCATACTGCTTCTCTCTTTTTTCTATTCTCTACACTAAACCTTTAGGCATCAATGTTCAAGTCACCAGTGTTCAAAGAAAACTTTCTCCTTTTTTTCTTTTAATAAGAAATGTGCAAGTAGAGGACAACCTAGCCTCTCCTTTGATTCCTGAGGTCTTGTTGCTCATTACTGTCTGCAATAAATTCATATTCTCAAACAGAACAGTCATAGCTCAACACTGAGAAGCGGAAGGCTTTAAATTAAAACTGGAAAAAAATTCTGTTAATGTTACATAACTATTTAAAGGTATCTAAAATGTTAAGCATTTCAAAGATCAATATAGAGTACTGTACAATGTAGCCTCAACTCCTATGAGAAATGCATTTACTTAACAACAATAAAAAATCTGGCTACTAATACTATTAAAAGTATAAAACAATGGAGAAATTATTCAAGATTAGCCAAGCATGGTGATGCACACCTGTAATTCCAGTCCTTGGGAGAGGCTGAGGCAGAGAATCATAGTTTGATGCCAGCCTAGGCTACACAGTGAGTTCAGGACCAGTTTGAACTATAGTGAGACTTTATCTCAGAAAAAATAAAATAATTGAAACTATCTCACAAGTAGGAGCCTGCCTAGTGCTCAAATCTTATTCTCCAATACAAGAAACTAGAACTCCATGGAGAAATGGCTGAATCTATGACTAAAGGGATGTATCAAATGAGTCTAAGCAACCTATTGCACTAGAAAATAAGGAAAAGGTCACACAACACACATACTTGAGAATGGGGCACGTACAAAAGAAGTTAACGTAAATAAACTGTGGGCTTCAGTTAATAATATACCAATATCAGCTCACTGATGGTAACAAATGTATTATATAGTGCCGCTGTGGTTCACAAACTTAATTCTTCCCACAATTCTGGTCACAAACCAAATTGATTGTAAACCAAGTTTTCTCATAAGGAAAACTGAACCTAACCAAGATCAGAATGGTGGAAACAATTAAATTTATGAACTGAGATACCAATGTACACCAATAAAAAGGAATGTTTATAATATAAAAAACTGGGTGTGGCATATATGGGAACTCTGCATATTATTTCATCAACTTTTCTGTAAGTCTAGAACACAAAATCTATCAAAAAGAAAATAAAAATGTGGACATGGTGGCATCACCTGTTTGAGAAGCCGAGGCAAAACAGGAGTTGACGGGCAGCCTGGGCCACAGAGCAAGTTCCAGGGCAACACAGGACATAATGAGACCCTGTCTAAATAAACTAGGATAGAAAATAAGAAACAATGGTGATTTCCAATCCCAGGCCAGAAAGAGATTTGACTAAATTAGGGTGGGTAAGAGAATTTAATAAATTAGAATTCAATGCTGCACAATTCCCTCCCCTACCTTAGGAAAAAAAATTCAAGACCTATTATCGGAACATCAAACTAATACCAGGTCAGTGGTCTAACACTAAATATCAAGTTGCTTCTGTTTCAGAGTGACAGCAGATGTGCATGTCACAACCAAGCACTCTCACGCTCACTTTGGCAGCACATATGCAGATTAAGTACTCTCAGAGATAAGCCAAAAACATGAAAATAATGTCTAAAACTTATGTGGGGTGTGTTGGTGTACACCTGTAATCCCAGCACTCAGAAGGTTGAGGCAGGAGGATCACTGAGTTTGAGACCAGCTTGAGCTACAAAGTAAGCTCAAGGACAACCTTAACTGCATAGTGGGGATCCCTGTCTCAAAAAGACAATTAATATAAAAATTTATGTTTAGTACATGTTTGGTGTACACAATGATTACACTTATAGGCAGTTTGTATACCTATTAACATTCTTTTAAAAACATGACTAATCTGACAAGCTAACAAGGTAGTTTCAAGTAAAATATTTAATTGTAATTTCAACAGACAGAGCTTGGCTTGAAAGTAAAAGCCAATAATTTTTGTTTTGTTTTTGCAGAACTAGGGATTGAACTAAGGACCTTGCATTTGCCAGGCAGGAACTTATTCTACTGAGCTATCTCCTAGGCCCCTCAATAAAAATTTTTGAAGCCCATCACACCCTAAAACAGAACTACCTAACAGAAATACATAATAAATAATTGAGGCTGGGTGTGGTAGTGCATGCCTGTAATTCTAGCACTTGAGAGGCTGAAGCAAGAGGATCACCAAGAATGAGGCCAGCCTGGGCTACATGAGACCCTTCCTCAGAGCACCCTTATTGAAACAAAACAAAACAACAACAAACAAAAATAAACAACACAAAAAACCAAATACACGAGTCTTACAAAGTGTTAGGAATCGTCCCAGTCCACAATTATTCAGTATGGACTCCAAGCTGGCAGCATCATCACTCCTTTGTGCTTAAATGCTGCAACCTTGTCCTCCTCACATGGCCAGATTCTTGTTTCCTACAGAAACCTGGATTTGGTTTTGACTCCTCTGAATTTCCTTCATGTTTTCTTCTACTTAAAAATGAAAAGCACTTTCTATATCACCAACAAAAGCAATTCAGCAGGACTTGCTTCTGTCTACTATGCTGCCAAATATAAGCTCTGTTAATGAACAGCACAAGGGACCAGAGGTTGGCTTTGCAAAATGATTAGAGTGCCAGGAGGAATCCAACTCTGCAAGCTGCTGCTTTTCGAAAAATTCATTTAACTGCAGCCACAGGTCCCTCCCTCGCCTTGCCTCAAAATCAGATGTTCACTCATCCCTAGCAGTTAAGATGAAGACCTTAGAGAGAGGGCTCTGACAGCAAACCACAGAGGCTGCAGACACATTTGTTTTAATTGCATCAGCAACTGCTGAGCAATTAATGAAAGGGAGAAAGAGAGAGGGAGCTTCAGGGCAAAGAGGAAAGGAACTTGTGTAACCATGTGGAAATATTTCATCCTCACCCCAATGAAAGCAGGTTATTTATGGCAGCTGCATAAAGCATCAAGTCATTGCAGCAGAACTCCCAGGCCATTTCCACAGTGGCAATAAAGCTATATAATTTAAATCTTCTCTTGCTTACAGTTTTACATCTTTCATACTCTTCTCTATAGCCACCAACAAAGGTTAGAGAGACAGAGGGCCAACAGATCAAGTGGGTGAGTTAGCTGCAAGTCCCTCAGGCAGACACTGCTTTGCGCCAAGCTGGGATATGAGGGTCAGCAAATACTAAACACTCCAGTGGGGGAGTAGGGATTCACCAGAAGCATGCACATGCAAAGCCTGGGCCATGGTGGGACAGAAACTTCATTTACAAGTCTCCGGGGGCCTTCTTTTTCAAGTTATATCCTTATCCTACCATGGAAGAGAAAGGCAGTATGATAAAAACTTCCAAGAAAAACCTCTTGCAAAGAGTGAATATCAGGGCTGGGGAGATGGTTCAGTAGAATAAGCGCTTCCCTAGTAAGCACAAGGGCTTGAGTTCAATCCCTGGTCCCCCCCTCCAAAAAAAAAAAAAAAAAGAGTGAATATCAAATGTGGCACTGGGTGCCAAAGAAACATCAGCATGAAAGAGAATCAAAAGCTCAAACAGTAATTAATGCTAAGATTCCAACTGTCACTTCCTCAGTAAACAGGGAATCCTGAATCAGATCAGTGAAGGGTGATGTTTTGGGGAGAAGGAGGAAAAAGCAGAAGTTAATGAAAAATTTAAGAATCTTCACTAATTAATACAAGATGCTCCCAGGCAGAATAACACTCAGGTGTTCTCATCTTCTCCCTTGTTCGCCGTTTAATCACAAGAACCACAGGTCTGGGGTTTTTAGCAACAACCTTGATTTTAAATGTTCATTTGATATAGAGGTCATGCCAATGACCCCAGCACAGTGCTCAACAAAATGAAGTAAACTGATGCAATATGACAGCAAAATGAAATGCCAAATGTGCAAAGCTTGTAGGCAAGCTTTAGATTACTGAAGGCAAGCTCTGAGAAAGTACTAAAAATCAGACAACTGAGTGCCTATGATACTATGATACTACGATACTGCAGAATTACGAGGACCCCTTATTAAAAAACAGATAAACAAGTCAGTGAAAAGTATTCCACGGGACTTCCTACTTGATATCTGCTACTTAGGAAAACAACAGCAGCAGCAATAGATGACATAACTTTTTTTGAAGTCCTTAGCTGATCTGATTTCTGGCTACCTCTCTGTCTCATAATTACTCTTGCCTCCCTCCATTTTACCATTCTTTTTTTTTTTTTTAGGGGAAGGGTCTACAGGGTGTTCAGTGTCTTACTACTAGACTGGGCTCATAGTGATCTGCCTATTTACAGCCTCCCAAGAGCTATTACAAGCATGCTCCATGCCCAGTCTCAACTGCCATCTCAGCACACCTCGGGGGGCAGGGCCACCACAGCAGGCCAGAGGATTGAACCTCTGGCCCCTGCATCAGCTTACAGGCACTTTAATCTGCTAAACTATTTGGCCAGCCCTCATTCTGCCATTCTACAAATGTCTTCTTTTTGTGGCTGGCTCAGCTCACCCTGGGGGCAGGGCTAGCATGGCATGTGGTGCCAGGGATCCAACTGTGGTCCCTGCGTGCTTGCCTAAGCAGGCACTTTAGACCATCTACAAATGTCTAGTGAGTGCCTCCTATATGCTGGCACTGTAGTACAGATGCACTCCAACCTGCCATGTAATGCTTGCCCCATTATGTCTTACACAGTTAGCCACTAGGCAAAAGGAGGCTCAAATCTGGGCTGTGCCCTCCTAGGTAAACTGCACGTCCAGGAGTGCAGTTTTGACTTTTCATGGAGGGTTTAAAAAAAATTTATTTCTGGTATTGGGAATGTAACTTTTTAGATATAAATCTCATTTTTGATTTTCTGAAAGAATCCCAGTGGCCGTAAAAAAGAATAAAGCAATAAAACAAATCAGACAAAATGCCCTGTCCACAGTTTACATCTCACTGTGGGAAAGATAAACAAACACACCCTATAGAATAAATTATAGAGCACGATAAACAA
>PVKA01022183.1:11905-37417 GCA_004027165.1 Ctenomys sociabilis
TTTTTTTTTTTTTTTTTTTTTTTTTTTTTTTTTTTTTTTTTTTTTTTTTTTTTGTCTTTTTGAGACAGGGTCTCACTATGCAGTTCAGGATGGCCTTAAGCTCACTTTGTAGCTCAGGCTGGTCTCGAACTCACAACAATCCTCCTGCCTCAGCCTCCCGAGTGCTGGGATTACAGGCATGCGCCACCATGCCCGGCTTAGATTTTGAATTACTATTATTGTACTTTACCAACTCTTTCCTCACCCTTCTGGGTTTTCCTTGGCTACCTTTATCTTTTAGGATCAGTTTCAATGCTTTCTCAAAGGAACACTCCTGGTAACTCTCAGTAAAATAGTAGCCAATATCTCTGGGCATTCCTAACCAAATACTCAAGTACATACACATACAATCAGAGGCTTTAATCTTGTTTCATCTCCTGGCTTAACTTCTGTTGTTCAGGTTTCTCATCTGTAAAGTGGATAATAATAGCACCTAACTTACAGGGCTGCTGTGAAGATTTATTACAATCACCACCCTAATAATATAATAATAAAATGATAATAGCAACTATTATATAGTGTTCAGCATGAACCAAGCATTATTCTGTGTTCTATATTTACTGCTCCATTTAATCTACTCCTTGAATACATTTTAAATGGTTGGCACATAGAAAGGGGCCAGGTGTCTTCAGTATCATCAGTGGCTGAGCCTGTGTTGTTGTCAGCCATTGCAAGGTAACTCAGCCCTCTGCCTTTCTGCTCCTTTCTATGACTCAAAGTTCCTTATTTTTCCTGTTAGGATTAACATACCTTCCTTCAGAAGGAGTTTATGTCCTGAACTTTGCACCCTGTAAAGTTGTTTGTAATTCCTTGCATCAGCATGGATTTTAAAAAGGACAAAGATGTGACTGCCTTTAAGAATTATAAGTTTTTGAAGTCACAGTAACTCAGTAGTGTGAAACTGGAAGTAAAAACCTCTGGACTCAAGACATTAGAGTTCATCCAGTCCCTAGAGTTATTATTTTACATGTCAAAAAATGAGACTCTGAGAAAAAAATGAGACTACTTGCTTACTACTGATAGTTCATTATATGTCTAGAACCAGAACCTGATCTCCCGGGCTTTACACATTACTCCACAAAGCCACCAATTCTATTTTTTTTTTGGTGGAACTGGGGATTGAACTCAGACTCTTGTGCTTGCCAGGGAAGCATTTATTCTACTGAGCCATCTCCCCAGCCCAAAGCCACCAATTCTAAATGGTCATTTGCAAAATTAGGAAACTGAAAATGTTCAACACAAAAGCATTTTTGTAATCGATCCTGGTGTTATTTAATCATACTGGCATTAACAGAAGAGACACAGTCCAAAACAAACTCTTGGCTTTGTTGGAAAAAAACAACTAAGTTTAACCCAGAGGAGTTAAATATTTGTAGAGGTGTCATCTTCAGAAGCTATACAGAAATAACCTCCCCATTATTATGGGGGGAAATGTTCATCAGTGCACAGTTCTGAGTTAAATATAAATTCTAAGGCGGTATTATAGTGAAATTAATTCTGTCTATAATGGGAAAAAAAGGATAAAGCATGATTGAAATGTAGAGTTACCATTATTTTTATGACTCAGGCAAATCACCTTTCCTCTCTAGAACTCAGTTCCTGTTAACGGAAGATAGCACAGTTAGCCTAACAGTCTAAGGTCTTCCCATCATGAACAAACTAAGATTTAAAGCCAATTACAGAACAGTACATAATTTTAGGTTACACATGGTTTTTGCTCTAAACACATTCTACCAAGATCAGCACCTGAACACATGCCCCTGCTGCATGTGTCAGCACCAGACCCAACTGCCTATGGATGGTGGCTGGGTCAAGAGGGCTCCTCCTCACAAATAGAATAATCCACTCATGAACTAATAATGTTTATCATGACAGTAGCTTTGCTATTAAAAATAAAAATGGACCTCCAGAAATGTGAGCTGAAAAAAAAAAAAACCAAACTTATTTTTTTTTATATGTTGTTATAGGATATCACTATGCAGCTTGGAGTCAGTGATCTTCCTGCTTTCAGCCTCCCCAGCACTAGGATCACAGGTGTATGCCACTATGCTCAGACTCTGTGGCCGGCTCGGCCAGCCCTAGGGGAGGGGCTGGCGCAGCATGTGGTGCTGGGGATTGAACTGTCTCTTTATGCTTGCCTAAGCAGATGCTTTAGTGTGCTGAGCTATCCCGCCAGCTCCAAACCAGTATTCTTTATAAATTGAATCAGTTATAGTTAATGAAAATGGACTAAGACAGTTTGATATGAGTTTGAAGAGGGAAAAGAGACAATTTGTACTGTCAATTACTAAAGTTTACTGTTAATGATTTACAACAAATAAATTCAATAATAAACATGAGTAGCTATCTTTTTTTTTTTTTTTTTTTGTCTTTTTGAGACAGGGTCTCACTACGCAGTTCAGGCTGGCCTTAAGCTTACTTTGTAGCTCAGGCTGGTCTCAAACTCACAACAATCCTCCTGCCTCAGCCTCCTGAGTGCTGAGATTACAGGCATGTGCCATCACGCCTGCCTCGTGAGTAGCTATCTTTTATGGAAACTGCTAAATCCTAAAAAACTACCTGCTGCAATGTTTGGCACATAGCAACTTTGAAAATTGTTGAATGTGAGTGTGGTGGCATAGGCCTAAAACCCCAGTACTCTTGAAGACTGAAGCAGGAATATGGTAAATTCAAGCCCAGCCTGGGCAACTTAGCAAGACCATCTCAAAAGTAAAACATTAAAAGCTGAAAGTGTAAATAAGGACCTAAATGTATGATAGATATTGGGAAATGGGAAGAAAATGTTCAAATGAAAAGGGAAATGAGGGGGGAGGAGGAAAGGAAAGAAGGGACAAGAAAAAAAATGGAAACAAAGCTTTGGTAAATAAGGAGAGAGGAGGGGTTGAGGGATGGGAATGGGAAAAAAAGCAGTAGCCAGATACACCATTCTTTATGATGAATGTTATCATTATGTATATTTAAAACATATCAATAAAAAAAAAATTGAAAAAGAAGCCAGGTATGGTGGCACACAATTATAATACCAGCACTTGGGAAGCTGAAGGAGAATCTGAAGTTTCAGTCAATGCCAGCCTGGACTACATAGCAAGACTCTGACTCAAAAAATAAGTTATGAATATAGCTCAGTGTGAAAGCCCAGGCTCTGTCCCCATACTGGAAAAGATATTTTCTTTGGTTAAACAAAAACATAAAGAATGATCCAACCAATCAGATATGTTTATTTCTTTCAAGCAGGTCAATCTCATAAAAGAGAACTTTTGTCAGGCACACAAGTGGACTTCCTGGAGTTTACCTCTATCACAAATAAATAGGTCAGACACACCATACATAATATATATACAGCACTCACTAATCTAGCAGATAAATAGTGTGGCATGAACACAGACTGTTTCTACCATAACTAACGCTGAAATTAACTCCTCAATGTGGCAGTGTTAGAAGATGGACACAGCAGGGGTACCAGGGTCAGGAAACAGAGCTGCTATGAGCAGATTAAAATGCTATTTCCTGGGAGAATAGGTTAGTGAGAAAGTGGATGTTATCTTGCTCTTGCCAGATGTACCAGTCCAATCTTGGACTTCTAGCATCCACAAATGTGAATTAAATAATCCTCTTTTCTTTTATACAAATTATCCAGTCTCAGGCATTCTGTATAGGAAAAAGGACTGAAAATTATCACAAACCTGGGAGCTTAAAACAACAGAAATTTATTTTCATAGCAATGGAGGTCAGTTCAAAATCAGTTTTCACTAGGTTGAAATCAAGGGTTAGCAGGGTCACACTCTCTGGAGATCTAAGAGAGGGCCCATTTCTTGATTCTTCCAGCCTCTGGTGGCTGTCAGTATTCTTTGGCTTATGGCTCCATCTTCCATCACCTGTTTGACTTCAAATCTTCTGCCTCCCTCTAGCATTGAGGGCACACCTGGATAACAGGATAATCTCTGTGTTTTAAGAATGTTAACTTAATCATATCTGCAAAGACACTTTTTCCTCATAAGGTAGCTTTTATGGATTTCAGGGACTAGGACATTGTTGGGGGAAGGCTTTCTTTCTTTTTTTTCTATCTCTCTTTTATTTTATAGATAGAACCATTAGATAAATGTTTTGGACCAGAGATGCTGTGAAAAACAGAGACACTAAAGATGTTAGGAACTAAGTGATAAGGACAGTAAGAACACCAAAAACGAACAAATAAAAAAAAAAAAACCCTACACAACGAACTTAGGAAGCTCTGACATAGGGCACTATGATTAAATGAAGCTCCTAGAATATAGTGAGGTATATGAGATAGTGAGAATCATTAATAAATGTTTAAAGAAATGAAGTAATCAATGATTCTAACATACAGGATCTAGAAATTTAACTTAATATAATGATAAATATCACATAGATTTTTCTTATTAAATTTCACATTCTCCAGTAAGTGGGAATCTTTTAAAGTTCCTATTCTAAACCATAAATGCCTATTTTCTATTTAATATAATTTTAAAAGACAAAATATTGACAGAAGCCGGGCGTGGTGGCGCAGGCCTGTAATCCCAGCACTCGGGAGGCTGAGGCAGGAGGATTGTTGTGAGTTCAAGACCAGCCTGAGCTACAAAGTGAGCTTAATAAGGACAGCCTGAACTACATAGCGAGACCCTGTCTCAAAATGACAAAAAAAAAAAAAAAAAAAAACTGGACAGGATATTATGTCGGCTTCTAGTACTATGGACAACCAGTAGGAAAATAACAAGGTAGAAAGTATTAATTATTGAATCTTTGATGTAATTCAGGTATAAAAAATAAGATACGCAAACAGCTACACTCTCTTAATTTACTGATGAGAGACATATGGCATAATAATGTCTATAAGTATAACATCATGTATGCACCTTCTATGATACCAAAACATTATGAAAACAGTTTGCAATGTATTAATTTATTAAATCCATCTTGTCAAGGTATCTTAAAACTGTCTCATTGATATCTGTACTTCAATAAAACAAAAATAAAAAAATAAAAAGACAAAATACTGCAAGGAAGATAGCTCAGGGCATAAGTGCCTGCCTGGCAAGTGGAAGGCCCTGAGTTTGATCCCCAGTAAAAAACAAAAAAAAGACGCTTAAAAAAATAAAATACTATATCATTTACTTAACATTTGATAAGAAAAGAGAGATTACAAGTGTCTTAATTCACCTGTCCAGTCCTCGCCCCCTAAAATGGTCATAGGGGACTGGATAGGTGGGTTGGTGACATAGTAATTAATTTGATTACTGTAATCATTAAATATCAAATCACCATATATACCTTGACTATATAATGTTAATCATCAATTAAATATTTTTTAAATTTAAAAAGAATAGAGCTGTAGTCCACACATAAATTGCACTGACCTATAGGAAGAAGCTACCTTCAGGAAGTAGCACAGAGGTGCTCTCCTTTGTTACATTTAAACATACCATGTTAATAAAGTCTGATGATTTTTTTTACCAGTCTGAGTTAATTTTAGCAGTACTATAATATGTAACATGAAAATAGTGGGTGTTAGCTCATTTTAATGGTTTTAGTTATATGCTCTCACTAAAGATAGCCTAGAATCCATCTAGATGCCACACGCATCAAAAAAGAATCAGATGGCTTAAAGAATAGTGGAAGTGGGGCTACAGAGATAGCTCGGCAGTCTAAGCACCTGTCTGGCACTTTCAAGGACCTGGGTTCGATCCCTGGTACTGCATGCTGTGCTGGTCCCACACTGAGCTGGCCACCAAAACCAGGTGTGGTGGTGCATACCTGTAATTCCACCACTAGGGAGGTTGAGACAGGAGGATCACTAGGAGTCCAAGCTGTGTAGGGAGACTCAGTATCAAAGAAAATAAATACAAGATAATAATAATAAATAAAAAGAAAAGTGGAAGCTAGAAACTTGATTCCACTTTCCAGGCTCATCCACCAGCACACATGACCAAATAATGATGCTCCTATTCTTTAACAATCCTTACTGATAAGAATGTGGCTTATGAGCAAGGCAGCCAGAAACTCCTTGATAGCCACTGCTTTCAGACATAAACTTATATTGTCTTGTATAGTTATGTATATATATATATACATATGTATATATGTATATGTATATATACATATATATGTATATGTATATATACATATATATGTATATATATATACTTATGTATATATATAAGTATATATATACTTATATATACTTATATACCTACAGATATAGAAAAGGTATATCTCAAATGCCTTTTATAGAGATACTGAAGTGTCAAAGATAAGGCAAGAAAAGTTACAATGGATGTGGTATGGTTAAAACAATGAAATACAAAGTCAGATTACCTTGGCTTTAATTCTGGCTCCATAAATCACTAACAAGGGCAAGTTTCTTAACTGCTTAAAACTCACTATACTCATGTATAAAGAGATTAAGTAGTTCCTTCCTTAAAAGAGAACTTGGGGGGTGTGATTTAAGCACTCGTACAGCATCAACAAATTAGACCTTCAGAAATACACCAGGAGGAAAAAAGAAAAGCATATTCTGTGTGCATCTATTGCATCTACTCTTTGGCTAGAAAAAGACAGTATAGAAAAAACTGTAGCTAGAGAGGTAATGATGCCTCCTTCGCGGCGTGCAGTCAGGTCAGCCTTTGTGAACACACAAAAGCTTACCAGTACAATCTATGGCTCCAGCATTACCCAAAGGTCAAACACAAGTTCCTTTTCAGAGGGAGAAGTGCTAAGGTAGTACAATAACTACTGGTGGCTTTTCACGAGGAGGCTGACTGAGAGCAAACAATAACTCTATAACCTCAGTTATATAACCTTCCCCTCTGGGGAAGGGGCTAGCAAACTGACAGAGACAACATCCTTTTTACATATTCAGCAGCAGTACCCTCCACCTGCTTGGATTTTCTAAGTACAAGCAGTGGCTTTAGCTTTTAGTTTTCATTTATAAGTAAAGGTGCTCTGTGGGGAAAGAGCAAGTATGAAAGTGAAAGAAGGTTTTCTCCAGGAGCCTTTTATAAGCTTATCTCCAACATTAGGTGGGTCTACTGTTACTCATTCATTAATTCAACATATATTTATTGCTATGAATCCTGCATTTTTCTATTGTTACTAGAATAAGGAAAATAAAGTACACAATGCCCCAGCTCTCATGGAACTCTTACACTGTAGAAATCATCACAAGAAAATATCAAGAAAGGGTATATGATAAAATGAGTATCGCTATGATATGACAAGGACCACCTGGGACTTCTTTAGGTGACTGAAGGAAGCCTCATAGGACATGAAACTTAAGCTGAAACTTGGACTAAAGAATCCCAGAGTACAAACAAGCTCCATACAGCTGAAGAACAGAAGTAGGTTGGTGTGGCTGGAGCATAAAGAGTCTCTAAAAGTGGGACCAGGGAGATTGCTCAGCAGCATAAGTGTCTGCCTGGCAAGCACAAGGTCCTGAGTTCAATCCCCAGTACCAAAAGAAAAAGAGAGTAAGAGTGGTTCAGAAAACATCTGAGAGCCAGGGAGATGGTTCAGTAGAATAAGCACCAAGGGTCTGAGTTCAATCCCTGGACCCCCCCCCAAAAAAAAAAGATAGCACCTGAAAGGCAAGTCAGGTCAAGTTAAAGTCTCAGAGAGATTTAGGACTTTGTTAAAAATCATATAACATGTTTCAGCAAAACCAGAATAAACTCAATGGAAGTCTGACCTTCTGAACTTCAAGTCCATGGTCGTTCCAGAACATCATGGTTAACATATTCAATATTATGAGTGGAAGCTAGCTCAATGCTTTAAGAGACTGCAGATGTTCATTAAATGTTTCATTCAGTACATATTTATTGAAAGAAAAGGGGAAAATCTAACCACCTTGGCAAACCATTCTTCACTCCTGTTATGATGGGCTATCTGATGGGCTATCCACACCCTGAATGTTTTCAATTGCTGGGATCTATAGTGATAATTATCAGTGGTGGCTGCACACTGAAGGAGCCTGGAAAATTTCTAATTTCAATGATGCCTGGGATCCCCTTTGCCCAGAAATTCTGATTTATGTGGTCTGGGTTATAGGAAAATTGGGACTTTTTAAAAAGTTCCTCAAGGTATTCTAACATGTAATACAAACTGAAAATCACTGCTATCAAGTTCTCCAAATTTAAAACAATATGAACGTTTAAACAACTCCATCAACTGCTGCTGACCATTAGATCTATGGCAAAGTGACACAGAAAAATTAAGCCTTGAGTGGTTAGGGTTGTTGGAGTAAAGTGTGAAAAGTTCAGGGGCTAAATAAAATATATTGCCACATATTGATAACAGATGATACTAAGGAATTATTATGTAGTAGAGTAATGGTAAATCTTTCATTTTTACAGATTCACTTTAAAAGTATTTAGGGGACGGCTGGGAATAATGGTGCATGCCTGTGATTCCAACACTGAGGCAGGAGGACCTCAAGCTCAAATTCTACCTGGGCAGCTTAGTGAGACCCTGTTTTAAAAAAACAAATGAAAGGGCTGGGATGTAGCTCTGTGGTAGAGTGTCCCTGGATTGGATTCCCCAGGGAGAAATGTCATGTTTCAAACTTCCAAACTGTTCAACAAACAAACAGTATTATGTACAGTAATATACATATACAGATAAACAAATATGGCATTACTGAATCTAGGAGGCAGGTGATCAGTTTACTTCTAATTTTTCTGTATGTTTAAAAATGTTCATAAGCCGGGCGTGGTGGCGCATGCCTATAATCCCAGCACTGGGGAGGCTGAGGCAGGAGGGTTGTTGTGAGTTCCAGACCAGCCTGAGCTACAAAGTGAGCTTAAGGCCAGCCTGAACTGCATAGTGAGACCCTGTCTCAAAAAAGACAAAAAAAACCAAAACAAAACCTCAAGGTAGCCTATGAATTCATGATCTTCCTGTCTCAGCCTCAAAAAGACAAAAATAAATAATAAATAAATAAATAAAAATGTTCATAATAAAAGCCTGGGAGGAGAAAAATACCACGCCACAATGTAAGTAGCCCATCACATTTAGAAAGCTGTCTTCTTGGTAACTGCTTCAGATGGATGTCAGACTCTTTACAGGCAGTGCCATTCTACACTAGACCCACTGAAACAATATGAAAGCCCACACTGAAATATTTTAAAGCATGTTGAACCTTTTAATGATTTTGTTATTCTACTTAGACAGTTTCTTCTCAGCTCTTTATTCCCTTGTAACTGTTTAAGAGGTGAAGCCTGCATGCTCTAGATTCTGACGTTTCACTCTTTCTGAGAGACAGATTCCACAAATTTATCACCTAAGGCTTCCATGTTATCAACAGATTAAAGGCAACATGCAATGAAATAGTCCTCACCTCTGAACGGCACCAAGAGATACATCCATGCCTAGCTGATGGTGTCACCTCCAGAAGACCCGACATTCATATTGCCCGATAAAAGTCTTTCTGTACTAGCTCTCAAAAGTGATTCAGAAACAGTGGGCTGCAATTAGGCTCAATCAAAGTAAAACTGGACCAACACTGTCTTTAGCATCTGAAGACTTGCCAACTCTAAACCTCTCCCATTTCTTCTATGCTTCCCTCATTTAAACTGAATAAATAATCCTAATTAAATGTGTTTAGATGACTGGATTTTCATGAATAGTTTGAACTTCTCTCATCATCTTTTTCAGTCACAGCACAGCCTATTTTGCTATGTATTATAATCATACATACTCTGAACTACCTATAACAGCCTTTTCTAAGGCACCTCTATACAATGAAGTCCATGGTTCTCACAGTTGAAATGGTGGCCACTGACTGTCATGTTCACTTCTTTTCCTAGGGTCAGGCCACTCCACAGGGTACATAAAAAAAAAAAAATCCAAAGTCCTTTTGAATTAACATACAAGTCAAGGCTAAGCACTCACTGCCTTCCTTACTTTAAAACTCAATGGTGAGTTTTCCCCCCAGTACTGGGGAGTAAATCCAGGAATGCCAAGCTATCCCTAGTCTACTCATTCACTGTTAAATTCTCACTAAATTACCAGGCTGTTTTTGAATTTGAAATCTTCAGCCTTTTAAGTAGCTGAGATCATAGGCATGTGCTACCATGCTCAGCCTCATTTCAGGGATATAAAAATGAAACTAGACTGGGTACAGTGGCACCTGCATGTAATCCCAGGTTTTCAGGCAGCTGAAGCAGAAGGTCCGCAAGTTTGAGGTCGGTATGGGTAGCATAGGGAGTTTCAGGCCTTCACTACACTCAAGACTCTGTCTCAAACAAACAAACAAAACAACAATCCTCTATGCTAGAAGGGCTAGAAAGATAGCTCAGTGGCACATTGCCTGCCTGGCAAACACAAGGTCCTGAGTTTAATTTCTGATATCCTCTGCGCCCCCCCCCCCAAAAGGTGAAAAAAAACAAAGATATGCTAGAGAGCTATGTGCACACCAACAGATCCAAGCTCTTCATGCAATTATTGTTGTCTAAGTGGATAAAGGGGGATGGTCGAGGGACATGCTCTTCATACAGCATTTAATTCAACCTAGATCATACAAACTAAAATCCACACTAAAATGCACTGTACTTCCCTCAGCTGCAGGGCCCTTCTACAGGTAAGTGAAGGTCCTTTTTTTCTAGTACAAACTCTATAGTCTCAATCTTCCAACTTGGTTGTGGTCAGCAGTCACTTAATTTTTTTTTTTTTTTTGCTGTGCCATAAATTTTATGAGTATTTTTGTACCTTTTTATTGGTGTATATCAGTAACACAGAGCAGTGAGTTCATTTTTGTATATCAGTATGTATATATAATGTATTTTGATTATTTTCAACCATTACCTTCTCTTTTTTCTCCCATCCTTGATCCTATTCCCCACCTCTAAAAGTCTATCTTCTAGTTTCCTGTCATCTGCCCTTTATTTTATTCATTTTTAAGATTTCTCACACATGAGAAAATGTGGGCTACTTAACTTTCTGAGTGGAGCTTATTTCCCTGAACATGATGGTCTCCAAAATTCACTCCATTTTCCTGCAAATGACCTACTTTCATGTTCATAGTGTGAACCACTTTTCATCTCTGAGATTTGCCTAGATGCCCTAGTGTTGGCTAACCAATCAAGAAGCCAAATTTGGCCCTCTACTTTGCATGCTCAAGTCAAGAGCCTCATGGTCATCACCTTGTGATTCCATCCTTATTATTTAGGAATAATCCTTGTGGTACTGGAAGTTGAATCCACGATTTAAATATGGTAGCAAGCACCACAGCACTGAGCCACATCCCCCCTCCCTCTTTTTTGAGACAGAGTCTTACTAAGTTACCCAAGCTAGCCTCTAAGCTATTATCCTCCTGCCTCAGCCTCTGGAGCAAATGCGATCATAGATGTGCATTATCACTCAGGCTTTGAATCCATTTTTCTTTTTCTACTTCCTTCCTCCTCCTCATTCTCCTCCTCTTCTTCTTATTGCAGTAGTATGCCACTGAGCTATCTTCCCAGCACCTGAATCCATTTTTTTAAACCAAGGATTTTTTTTTTCTCCTAAACTGAAGTTTCAATTAAGGTAAGACAATGAGCACTTCTTGAAAAATTTACATCTTTGAGGCCCCACATTAAAATGGCTCACAAGATTATGTTCCAGACTGGAAATCTATTACTTGGTCATTTCTTCACTTTCTCGGCAATGGTAAAGGGCTGTACCGAACTGCAGATGTAATTTCCTTGCGCTGTAGTCGGTTTTAACTTTTTGTTTGAACTGTGTGTGCCAGACAACAAATATTTGAGTGGTTACTATGTGCCAGTCAAAAAGCCAACTCAGCAATGACAGTGCAACACAGTAAGAGAAGCACAGGAATCCACAGGAACAGAGAAGTGCGGAGCCCAGACTGCCCAGAGGAAAGAAAAAAACTTAAAACTATATAGCAACATTTCCAAGTGCTTCCTAAGTGACAAGCACTGTCTTAAAAGTATTTCACAAGGGAATGTAAACATTATGTACCATAAACATGTACTACTAATAAAAGTACTCCATATGTTCATACATTCAGTCTCTAATGATCTTATGATGGTGGAACTATCATTATTCCCTAAAGCAGTGGGAAATTAAGCAAACTGCCAATGATACACAACACAGAAGGGGCAGAATTGAGACTGGAACCCAGGTAGGTATTCCAGAGCTCTGCAGATTTCTTCTAGAAGGAAATTTAGTATGATGTGCTCTTGAGAAAGGGTAAGGATGCAGAAAACTTCAGAGAAACCAGATAAAAAAAGGGATCTTAGACTGGGCATGGTGGTGCATGCCTGTAATCCCAGCTCTTGGGAGGCTGGAAATGAGTCTGATCTATTAGTGAGGACTTGAACACCCTGTAGACCCTTCCCTAAAAAAAGAAAAAAGAAAAAGCCAAGGATCATTTACATATTGATTAGAGAAATCAATCTCCAACTAAAAAAACCAACAGTATATGGAATACTGCAATGGGCTATGAAATGATTTCCTGGTGTCTCTACTGTTGAGATAATCTTTCTATATACTACTCACACAATTCAACTTCCTAAAAGATCATTTTCCTATCACTCCCATGATCAAAAAACTTTTAATAGCTGTCTGCTGAGTATGATTCATGCCAAATTTATCAGGCTTCACAGAATGGGCTCCATTTCTCTTAGCAACCTTTCCCACCATAATTTCTTGCCTTAGATACCTGGCCCTTAGAAAAAACAACAAATAAGAACAAAAACTTGGAAGAAATATTTTAATTTTGCATTCTGTATCATACTTCAATTTAAAAACAATAGATCACACTACCAAAATTTCACAATTTTGAATGGCTACGCAGAGAAGGAAGTAGGAAAGGGAATTTGCACAAACAAAACAGATTTCCTAATACATACATATGTCTCAGTGTTCCTTAAAAGCACTGCCTGCATGAGAATCTCTGACCATCTACACTGTATACCCTGTTGTCCCTGTAACAAATACATTTAAAAAATAAAGATAAAAAATTAAAAAGATATAAATAATTTAGAAAATTCTTGGCTAGGTATGGTGGTACATGCCAGCACTTGGGAGGCTAAGCCAAGGGGATCAATGCAAGTTTGAGATCAGCCTAGGCTACAATGTAAGACTCTGCCTCATAAAAAAAAAAAAAAAAAAAAAAAAAACCAACCAAACAAAAAACTCTAAAGAAGGAAAAATGGAAACAAAGCTTCTGTAAATAAGGGGGAGAAAAGCGCTTGAAAAGAGGGTAAGGGAATGGTAGAACAAAATAATTGAGAAGGATTTTTTTTTTTGGTTGACTCAGGCTGCTTTAAGGGCAGCTCTGGTAAGGCATGTGGAGCTGGGGATTGAACCTCAGTCCTCTGTACCTGACTGCATTTGCATGAGCAGGCACTTCCTTAAACAACTGAGCTAACCCACAGGCCCCCTGCAAAAGAAGTGCACAGGTACAAATTCCCTATGATGAATGTGATCATTATATATACCTAAAATATACCAATAATATTAAATTTTTTTTCTCTCAAATATCTGGCACAGTGGTACGTACATACCTATAATCCTGGTCTCTCAAGAGCCAGGTACTCCTAAGTTTGCAAGGTTGAGGCCAGTGAGGCTACATAGGAAGATATGAGATTTGGTATTCTGAAGGCTAAAATATCTGACACTAAACAAATAAATAATGCATGGATGAATAAATAAAGAGTCAGTACTCCATGGATTCAATCATCAGTACTAAAAAAACAAACTCTAGTTCTAGATAATTTTAAGTACATGCTAAATATAGTCACTGTGGAAAAAAAAATATCTCAATAAACCTAGATAATACTACAACTGCAGTAAGGAGGCTAAAATTAAAGATGAAAACAACATTAACATGTGACAACTGGATAACATAGTATCATGAAATCGGGAACAGACCAAATAAACTCACACTATGACAAGGAAAATTAAAAGATCTACTATGCATTAGTGGTTAGAAGAGCAAAGATTTCTGTGAATTTTGTTAGGCTTGGGAAGGTGATTATTTAATCATGTATTTGTACTCCTCATTTGTGAAATGGAAATATCTGATTGTCATGAGGTTAAATTTATATGAAACATTTAGAATAATTTCCAGGCTTTGGTTAGTGCTATTATTATTGACAGGAGATTAATAATCTTAATAAAAGATTCATGAAAATAATTAAAACAAAGCAAAACAGAAACCCACGAAGTACCAAACAGAAAATGCAAAATTAAAAATCAACAGAATTTATAAAACAAATATAATTTGGAAGTTAGAAACAAGCTGGTGGTAGAACATGTGCTTACTTAATACATATGAGGCCTTGGGTTCAATCTCTAGCACTGAAAGGCAGAGCAGGGGAAAGGGAGAGAAACTGGTACAAAATTTCAAAAAATTATTAAAGCCAGGCACAGAGGCCAGGGATTCAATCCCTGGGCCTGCCTTGCCGGCTCCGCCCCTGGGGCGTGCTGAGACAGCAACTGAGACTGGGTATGGTGGTGAGCACCTATAATCCCAGCTCTTGGGAGGCTGTGAACAGGCAGATCACTACGAGTCTGATCTAGCAGCAAGACCCTGAACACCCTGTAGACCCTTCCCTAAAATTAAAAAAAAAAAAATTATGTAGTTTTTCTGTTCTGTTTTCTTTTTTTTAAGAAAATAAGATATACACATGGAGATATACACTGTAACTTTTTTTTAAAATCTAAGAATCTCTTGAGGTTGGGTATGTATTTCTGCTGAGCTAGAACAAAACCCTGGATTCAATCTCTAGCAATGTAAACACAAACAACAAACAAGAGAAGACATTTAGATATAAATGAAATACAAATTAAAAAAAAAAGTGAGGCATGGTAGTGCATGCCTATAATTCCAGCATCTGGGAGGCTGAGGCATAAGAATTGCTGTTTAAGGCCAGCCTGAACTACACAGTGAATTCGAAGCCAGCCTCAACTACACGAGGAGACCCTGCCTCAAAAATCCAGAATAAAACAAAATAAAAATTTATTAAATTGTGTATTTTTTAAAAATTATAATTCTTATTTATGAATAAAACTCTAAACATAATTCTAAAAGGTTAATATTAGACAAGGAAATGGCTGACTAATTTATACTATATTCTGACATTATTTAGAGAAACTCAAGATATGTGTAAAGCTGGGCATGGTGGTGCATACCTGTAGTCCCAGCACTTGGGAGGCAGAGCTTCCCACAACTTCAAGGCCAGCCTGGGTTACATGGTGAGTTGAAGGCCAGCCTGAACCGCCTCAGTGAGACCCTGTCTGAACACCTTCTAAAAAAAGAGATTTATAAAGAACTTTAAATGAAACACAGACAATAAGCTAGAGGAGTTGGGCTTAGTGATACATGCCTGTAATCCTAGTACTTTGGGAGGCTGACACTAGACAATTCCAAGCTGCAGCACAACCTAGGCAATTGTGTCAAAATTTTATAAAGGGTGATGGACTATACATGTAAGGTCAGAGAAAAGCCCCTGGATTTGATAACCCATACTGAAGAAAAAAAAAAAGACAGAAAAAGTAAATGTATTGTTATATACAAAGCACATATAAACATATACACAAAGGTTAATACATCATGTTTACTGTTTATTCTAGGAATATAAGGTTGAGTATCTTAAATTCAATCAGTAGATTAATTTTTTTTAAAGTATGTAATTATCTCAACTGATACACAGAAGTCATTTGGTAGAATCTAAAATTCATTCCTAATAAAACAGGAAAGTAGAAGAGGACTTTTTCCAATTTGATAAAAAGAAGGTAATGAAACTCTTATATCTAACATTGTGAAATGGTGAAAACTGAGTGTCCCCTAACATTTGGAACACGGAAAGGATGTCTAGAATCACTTCGATTAAGTGAGGACTGTAGTGGAGGTCCTGTTTATTTCAATAAAGGCAAAAATGAATTAAATGGAATCCAAAATGGAAAGGAAGTACTTTTCCAATCATTTTTATGGATACATGTTAGGTATACATAATGATCACCTTCATCATCAAGAATCTGTACCTGTACATGATTTAACTTTTCTTTTTTTCCCCCTCATTCACCTATCCTGTTTTCAATCCCTCCTCCTCTCCCCATTTACAAAAGCTTTGTTTCCATTTTTCCTTCCTTTTATTTTGTCCTAGGAGGAAGTATGTATTCTTAATGTGACGATGGCATGAGTACATGGAATTCTATGAATCTTTTTTAAAAGCCTGACACATGAGATTAGAAGCCTACAGAATACAGGACCTATTTATAAAAATAAATTTTGCCTACAGATAAACACTGAAAATGTGAAATTTTAAGGCATTAATTTCAGGCTGGGGCATATTTCAATGGTAGTGTGTACATATAAGGCCTTGCCAGCCTAGCGAACAAAATAAACAAATAGTAAGAGTACAGGGCTGATTGTGTACTCAGTGGTACAGGCAAACCAGAGGTCCAAGGTTTCATCCTCAGCATACAAAACAACCAACATCCAAATCCAAAACACATTTACAACCTGCAATGGCTGTTACATTGTGTCAACTGCAGTTTAGAAGTTTAAGTGACTCAGCAGGGAGTCAGGGACCTTACTTTGTAAACATCCTGAACTGCCACAAGAAGAAGGCAAGGAGATTGTGTGTATGGCAGCCCGCTTACAATATAAGGGAGAAAAAGAGCCCCCCATGCCCATTGCTCTTGCTGCTTCTGCTGGCTCCTGTCACTTTGAACTGTTTCCCCTGTGCCATGCCATCCTGTCTTGGAGCCAGCTGGTTACAGACTGAAACCTCCATAAACTGTGAGCTAAATAAACCTTTCCTTCGTTAATTTTGGCTGTTGGGTATTAATAAAAGTAATCAAAGCACAACCCAATAGCACCAAAATATGAAATACTTAGAAATGAAACTGACAAAATGTACAAATTGTGTACTTTGAAAAATGAAAGACTGCTAAGAGGAACTGAAGACCTAAGGAGACATGGACTATATTTGTGGACTGGAAGAAAATATTACTATGATGACAATTCCTAAATTTTTTGATAGACTTAATGTAATTCCACTTATATTCCAACAGACATTTAAAAAAAGACATAAGATAAGCTGATTATAAAATTTATAGGAAAACTTAAAGGATCTAGAATGGTGCAACAACTTTGAAAAAGACCAAAATTGGAAGATTTGTACCACCTGACTGCAAAAATTTATCACAACTGAAATCCAGGTACTTGGGAGTCTAAGACAAGAAGATGTCAAATTTTAGCTCAGCGCAGGCAACTTATGAAGACCCTGTCTCAAAATTTTAATAAAGGGCTAGGGGATGCAGCTTAATATTCCCTGGGTTCAACTCCCAATAGGAAAAAGAAAGACAAACAGGGTCAGGGTTATAGCTCAGTGGCACAGAGTCTGCCTGACAAGCACAAGGTCCTGAGTTTGATTCTCCACACCAAAAAACAAACAAAGAAACAAACAGATCAACTAATGAGCTGAATCTAAATGGAGCCCAAATTTACAGATGCCCATATATATGGCAGATAATTAATTGATTTTTGGAAAAATTAACAAATTATAGTGCCCAGGAGCACTGGACACCTATAAAGAAAACTAAAACCAAAAAAATTTAATGCATACTTTGTATTTATACCAAATTTAAGTTAAGATAAATAAAAAAACTAAATGTAAAACTTGCAACAATAAACTTCTAAAAGAAAACACAAGAGGATCCTGCTGGACATGGTGACATACAGCTGTAATCCCACCAATGAGGCAGGAGGATCATTGCAAACATGACATCAGCCTGGGCTACAAAGTTAGTTTAAGGCCAGCCTGAAATGCATCGAGACCTGTCTCCCAGCACTCGGGAGGCTGAGGCAGGAGGATTGTTGTGAGTTCGAGACCAGCCTGAGCTACAAAGTGAGCTTAAAGCCAGCCTGAACTGCATAGTGAGACCCTGTCTCAAAAAGACAAAAAAAAAAAAAAAAAAAAAAAAATCCTTATACCCTCAGGTTACACAAAGATTTTGGATAGGACAGCAAAAACAATTCATTAAGAAAAGCATTGATGAACTAAACTCTGTAAAAATTAAGAACAAAGGAAAAGGAAAAGCCTACAGGAAAATCTGTAAATCACATATCTGACAAAGGATTTAGATCTAGCCAATATGGTGGCACATGCCTCTAATCCCAGTACTTGGGAGACTGATGCAAGAGGACTGCCCCAGATTCAAGGCCAGTGTGGGCTACAGAGTGACACCTTGTCTTGAAAAACAAATCAAACCCACTTCAGTCTAGAACACATTTAAGAACTTTCAAATCTCAGAAGAAAACAGCCGAATTTAAAAGTAACACTTCATCAAAGAAGATATTACACAAATGGCAAATAAATTCATAAAAAAGGTATCATCAGTAAAAAGGGAAATTATATTAAAACCACTAGCTGGTGGTTGTGTCTTATACTACTATCATTGGTACAACTATAGTCAAAAGTGACATATTTAAACCGCTGTTTTTTTTCTGGTATTCAAGACTGAGATTAACTAGCAGTATTCGCTTCTTTTTTTTTTTTGGGTGGTACCAGGGATCGAACTCAGGACCCTGCAATAGCTAGGCAAGCACGTGTTCCAATGAGCTATCTCCCCAACCCTATATTCATTTCTTAAGGGTTCTAAATATTAGCAATAAAGCAACCCATCATTCACAATTTGTAAATCACCCCAGGAATTAAACTAAAAAAAAAAAAAGACCCATGGGGCAAAGTTGACTGTGCTAGTTTCCAAAGCAAATACCTGAAAAGAAGACTGAAAAAATGACGTGCTTATTCATATTATGATGTTGGGTAAATAAACCACAAAATAGCAGAGATCTGGATTCAATTAAATAGATCATAAATATATGACAAAGAAAATAAAAAAATAAAGAAATATGGAGTCATTTAAACAAGATGCAACTTCAGACATCCAGTTCACCAAATGCAAACCCAGTAGGTAGTGACATAGGAAAACCTGAAAACTAACCTCCTGGCCTCTGAAGTGCTAACATAAAGCAATTAAGTGAGGCTCTAGAAAAAAAACAAACCAGAAAAATAATTTAACAGAAAACTACAGAGATAGCTGGGCGTGGTAGCGCAGGCCTATAATCCCAGTACTTGGGAGGCTGAGGCAGGAGGATTGTTGTGAGTTCAAGATCAGCCTGAGCTACAAAGTGAGCTTAAGGCCAGCCTAAACTGCATAGTGAGACCCTGTCTCAAAAAGACAAAAAAAAAGAAAGAAAGAAAACTACAGAGATAGTGTTCACAATGAAAACCACGTTTACTAATTCTAGAACACATACAGACCGAAAAACCCAGAGAAATTTAAGAGAATTATGGAAGCCATGAATGTTTAGCATAGGAAACAAACAGAATCAATAAGGCAGATTCAAGGAGATATCCAGGAGAATAAAAATTCCACTGAAAGTATTCACAGCAGATCAAACCAATGTGAGAACAGGATCTTGAATATGGAAGAGAGGCTTAGGCTTATGGTTAGCGACCATGAAAAGAAAGATTTCTTAAAAATAGCAAGGACAATAAGAAATCAGCTACTAGATGAATTAAACAAGAATAATTTAATGAGTCAATGAAAAGGCATGGAATAGCGCAAATGAATTAGAAAAAAAAAACTTTTTATAGATGTCATGGCATAAAAAAACAAAAAAACAAACTTCCCTGATAGACAAAAGAATTTGACATACAGATTACAGATAAGTAAGGCATAGAGAACTCCAATTAGCCACAATTAAAAAAAAATCTACAACCACCCATATCACAGTCAAGATTCCAGAAATTCAAAAGAATAAAATCTTAAAAGCTGTTAGGGTCACCTATAAAAGAAAGCCCATCAGAACCACAGCTGATTTCTCAGCACAAACCCTCAAGTTAAGGACGGCCTGGAGTAAGGTATTTCAAGCTTTAAAGGAAAACAATTTTCACCCCAGGTTGATGTACCCCACAAAAGTATCTTTCAAAACTGAGGGAGAAGCCGGTCGTGGTGGCGCAGGCCTGTAATCCCAGCACTCGGGAGGCTGAGGCAGGAGGATTGTTGTGAGTTCAAGACCAGCCTGAGCTACAAAATGAGCTTAAGGCCAGCCTAAACTGCACAGTGAGACCCTGTCTCAAAAAGACAAAAAAAAAACTGAGGGAGAAGATACTTCCAACAACAAGGAAAATCTGAGGAAATTTATGACCACCAAAACAGCACTCCAGAATGTTCTGAAGTACATTCCAGAAAGAGACAAAAAGTACTACAACTCCATGAACTTACAAATCCATAAACTTCAACAGAAGGAATCCACAAGACAAGGCAAACAGAGGAAGGGGGGAAAAGTCGGTGGGGGAGGCAATAAAAATCACAAGGATAAGTCAATACATTATTAGTTGAAATCATTAATGTTAATGGCCTTAATTCACCAATCAAAAGGCAGACTGGCACAATGGATCAAGAAGCAAGATTCAATAATATGTTGCATAAAGAAACACATTTAATTAAAAAAAGAAATGTACAGACTGAAAGTCAAAGGATGGAAAATAATACTCCATATTACAGGAACCCAGAAAAAACCAGGGGGATCTATTCTGTTTGCAAAGGGAGCCTGATTAAGAGAGATAAAAATCATTCCATCCGTGCAAATGGAACAATCTAAGAGGACAAGGTAACAATTATAAGCATATATTATACGCAGCAAATATGACTGCACCCAAATATATAAAACATTAACAGACATGAAAAATAAAATATGCACTAATATAATTGTCTTGGGAGATTTCAACACTCCACTATTACAAAAAGACAGATTAACTAGACAAAAAACCAGCACTGAAATGACAAAGCAAAACCATACTTCTAAGCAAATGGACTTAATTGATGTCTACAGCTTGCTCCACCCCACACATTCTTTTCACCTGCACATATGTTCTCCAAAATACACCTCATACTAGTCCACAAAACATGCTTAAGTAAATACAAAGGAATCAAAATTATCCCATTCATACTACCAGACCACTTCAATGAAGTTAAAAATCAATAGCAAAAGAAACCACAACTTAATAAACACAAGGGCTTTAAACAGTACCCTTTTGAACAACCAACGGGTCACAGATGAAATTGAAGAAATTAAATAGTTTCTACAGTTAAGTGAACTGTAGAAACATACACCAGAATTTATGGGGCACAATGAAAGCAGTCCTAAGATGGATATTTATAGTGATAAATATGTGTTTCAGGAAAACAAACCAAGTTCAAATGAACAACCTAACAAGCCTCAAACTTCTAGGAAAAAAAGAGAAGGCTAAGCCAAAGCTCATACAAGAGAAGAAACTATAAACATCACAGAAGAAAAGGCAGGTGAGACAGCTCAGTTAGGCATGGACAGGGACCAGGGCTCGATCTCTGGCACCATATGCAGCGCCAGCTTCGCACTCAGGTATACTGAGCTGGCCACCAAGACCAGGCATGGTGGTATACTCCTGTAATCCCAATACCGGGGAGAGGTTGAAAACAAGAGGATCACTAAGAGCCCAACCTGAGTAGTGAGACCCTGTATCAAATACATTAGAAAAAAAAATCAGAGGAGAAAAGAAAAATCAAAAACAAAACAAAACCCTGGTACCAAAACTAGAGAAGGACCGAACTAAGAAAGAATTATAGGCCAAACTTCCTAATGAACATAGATGTAAAAATCCTCAATAAGATACTGGCTAAAAGAATGCAGCAAATCATGAAGAAGACTATATACTATGACCAAGTGGGAATCATCCCAGGGATGCAGGGATGGCTCAATATGTAAATCAATAAATATGATACACCATATTAACAGAGCCAAGGATTAAAAAATCATATGATCATTTCAATAGATGCAGAAAAAACTTTTGGCAAAGTCCAACACCCATTAATGATTAAAAATCCTACAGAAAATTGGAATAGATGAAATTTATTTCAATCTAATAAAAGCCAACAGTCAACATCATACTAAGTGGACTAAAATCTTTTTCTCTAAAATCAGGAAATAGATAGGGATGTCCACTGTCTCCACTCTTACTCAACATAGTTGAGGAAGCTTTAGTCAGAGCAATTAGACAGAGAAAGGAATAAAACGAATGACAGGAAAGGAAGTTAAATTATCATTAACATCAGATTACTTGAGACTCTACGTAGTAGACCCTAAGCATTCCACTAAAATAATGGATTTAATAAGTAAATTCAGTAACATAAGTAGATACAATATCAACAATCAAAAATTAATAGCTTTCTGTACACATAAAAAACAAACTCAAACTGAGAGACAAGGCAAACAATACATTCACAATAGCATTCAAATAGATGAAATACCCAGGAATCAGTCTAATGAAGGATGTAAAAGACCTCATTGAAAACTACAGTGCTCTGAAAAAGAAAACTGAAGGGGCTATCAGAAAATGGAAAAGTGGGGCTGGGGACATGGCTCAGTGGAATAAGTGCTTCCCTGGCAAGCACAAGGGCCTGAGTTCAATCCCTGGTTCTGCAAAAAAAAAAAAAAAAGAAAATGGAAAAGTGTCCCTTGCTCTTGGGTAAGAAGAACCAATTAGTGAAAATAGCCATAATTGAAAAACAGTTATACAGATTTAATGCAATCCCAATAAAATTCTAATAGCATGTCTCATAGAATTATAGAAAATCCTAAAATTCATTTGGAACCAGAAGAGATCCACAATAGCAAAGGTAATTCTGGAAACAAAGGGAAGGCAGGGGCATCACAATCCCTGACCTGAAATTATACTATAAAATTACTGTGATAAAAACAGCACAGTATTAGCCAAAAAACAAAACAAAACCAACAAACACCACCACCAACAACCACCACCAGACCCAAAGATCAATAAAACATATTAGAAGATGGAGAAACAACTCCAGACATACTCAGCCACCTTATCTTTGACAAAGGTGTCACACTCGCCCAAAGAAATACAACCTCTTTAAATTTATTTTTTAATTAATTAATTATTTGGTACAGGGTCTTGCTATGCAGCTCAGACTTGTAGTGATCCTTCTGTCTTAGCCTCCCTACCACTAGGATTCCAGGAGTGCCCAACCATGCCTGGTTTCAGTGGCTGGTATGGCACATCCAGAGTTCCAGGGACAGTACAGCATGTGATCTTGTACTTGTGTGTTTCAACCACCAAGCTATCTCCTCAGCCCCAACATAGCCTCTTTAATAAATGGTGCTGGAAAAAACTGGCCTGGCACATGAAGAAGGTTAAAATTGGACCTATATCTTTTACTATATTCCAAATTGGAGTCCAACCTGGGCAATTTAAAGACTTAGCAACACCTGCCATAAAATCAAAAATAAAAAAGGCTGGGGATGTATCTCAGAGGCCTGGGTTCAATCCCCTGTAACAAACACATACACACACATAAGTGTACAAAGAGTGACTTATTTATTTTATTATTATTATTTATTTTTATTTATTTATTTATTTTTTTGCAGAACCGAGGATTGAACTCTGGCCCTTGCGCCTTCCAGGGAAACGTTTATACTTGAGCCATCTTGAATATTTTATTTTTTAGTTTTTTTTGTGCAGGGTCTCACTACGCAGCCCAGACTCCTAGTGATCTTCCTGATTTCTGCCTCCCTAGCACTGGGATTACAGGCGCATGCCACCATGCCCAGACTCCATCACTAGCTCAGCATACCTGGAGGGGTGGTGGCCGGGCATGCGGAACCAGGGATTGAACCCTGGCCCCTGAACTTACCTAAGCAAGTGCTTAGTCTACTGAGCTATACAGCTGGCCCTTGAATATTTTAAAAAGCTGTAGGAAGAGAGGATGAAAGCATGCTGCTTATAAATTTTACTCAGGTAGTGACTACAATTAGTGATGCATAAGAATTTACATTTCCACAGGCCTGCTGTGTCAGTCCCACCCCTGGGGCATGCTGAGATGGCAACTGAGACTGGGCGTGGTGTAATCCCAGCTCCTGGGAGGCTGTAAACAAGTGGATCACTATGAGTCCGATCTAGTAGTGAGACCCTGAACACCCCTAAAGTACCCTCCAAAAAAAAGTAAAACAAAATTCCAAAACAATAGGAGGGTAACAATGGTTAATACATTACGTACTATTATCTTTAAATTACTCAGAGTATAAGACATCAGCGTTTAATTGTTCAAACAATATGGACTTGCACTGCATTCATTTTATAGGTAAGGTCTTGAGTTTATTCTTCACTGAGTATTACTCACATGGCCCTACTTTTAATCATAACTATGTACCATTAACGTGTGGAGATAAAACTACTAAACACACATATGTTTCCTGAAATAGTCCTCAAAATTAGCAGTTCTGGTCAAATGATTGTTGTTCATCTTTAAAACATAATTCAAGGGGGAACTATCCACTCGGGCCCCCCCTCCTGTCCTTCTCTTGGACAGGAGCTTTCTTTCCCTCAATAAATCTATTTTGCTCATAACCTCTGTTTGTTCCTAAAATTCATTCTTCTGTTTTAGAGAACACGAACTCGTACAGGTCAGGTCCAGGGATCGTTTTTCCCTATATCGTTTGGAGGTCACCTACCCAAGATCAGTTTTGCTCCCTGTATCGTTTTGGAGAGCCCCACCGAGATCAATGGACAACTGTATGAGTTTGCTTTTCTTTCATAAATTCTGAATTGGGACTTGCTTAGCTAACAAACCTGTTTCAAATGTTTATATGTCTTTGCCCATTGCTATGGTTGTTCATGCTTTGCCTCATACAGTTTTGTTTCACGGTACTGTTAAAATGGCTTGCAATTGTTTTTGCTTTGTCTTTTATATAGTTTTGCAAAAATGTTGGTAAATTGTAAGTTAAAACGCGGAAATGTTACAAGGTTATAATATTTCTCTAATGGAACATTTTATGATTATGGTGTACTTGTGTATGTTGCATTTGAACTAGATGCAAAATGTACTGGTATTCCTTGCTTGAGTTTGGATAGTAGTGCTTGAGGGAGTGATGTTGGGACTCCTGGTGGATTTCATGTAAACTTCTGTAAAATGGCACTCTTAGCCAGTTCAGACTTAGAAATATACATGCCTGTATATGAAACACAGGACTCCTTTTGCCAGTTAAATGACATTAGGTCGGCAACTGTTCTTAAAAACTTGAGGACAGGTTTCACTGGGATAGACTGGTTCTGATCCCCCTCTACATGCTAGAAGGAATGTCAGACCTGCTCTGTTTCAATTTCCTTCTTTTGACTTTGCTCCTAATTTTTCGAGCTCTTTGTACTTTCCTTTTTAGAAGTATGTAAAGTTAGGAAAATTCTGGCAGTTCCAACTAAGTGAAGCCCTTAGAAAATGAGCACTTAGCCGGGCGTGGTAGCGCATGCCTGTAATCCCAGCACTTGGGAGGCTGAGGCAGGAGGATTGTTGTGAGTTTGAGACCAGCCTGAGCTACAAAGTGAGCTTAAGGCCAGCCTGAACTGCATAGTGAGACCCTGCCTCAAAAAGACAAAAAAAAAAAAA
>PVKA01022184.1:0-37469 GCA_004027165.1 Ctenomys sociabilis
TCCTGAGGTCACACAGATTTAGCATGCATTGTGTGACACTAGTTTGGATCTAGAATGGCCCTCAAGGCCTGCGTGTTGGAGCTTAGTCCCCTGGTTGGCACTGTTGAAGGTGAGACAGACTTTAAGAGGAAGGGCTCAGGAGGACGGATTCTGGTCAGCTGAGAGTGTGCCCTGCAAGGGGATGTTGGGACCCAGACTTTTTCTGTGTGTTTGTGTCTAGTATGTGAGGTGAGCAGCTTTGCCCCAATACTTTCTCACTGCCAAGACGAGCTGCCTGACCACAGGCCCAAATCCACAGAGCTGCTGTTTCTGGTGAAATCTCTACAATGGAGAGTCAACATAAGCTTCTACTTATAAGATAATTATCTCAGATATCTGTTACAGTAACAGAAAATTAACAGACGGAAATAAAATGGGCATAGTCTTCTTTTTGCAAAGCCGAGACTTTAGCTTTCACTTTGATTCAGTTCTCTAGGACAGTAATAAAAGCTGCAAAACCAGGTGAGCTGTAGATTCTAATGTTCTGCCCTTCTCTATCCCTTGGCGTAAAGGCCTTCATCTTCATATCTTCTATGAGGCAATACAAAAGGCCCTTTGGGGCAGGCAGGTGAGGCTAATCTCCCCCAGGCATGAATTCCAGACATTTTTGTAAATGGTAATAGCCCACTTTGTCCCACAGAAGCAGGTGAAAGGAGCTGGATGAGGCCTAATGGATCAGGAGCATTTCTAATATTAGCACAAGCTCTTAGATTTCAGAAGAACCATTTTCAACCTAAGCCTTTCCTTCTGCGGTGCCAAAACATAAGCCAAAAACCAATACTCCCTAACCCTCAGAATGCTACACTATGCTATGTTCTCTAATATCCCATCTTTTTGCCTATAAAGTGTATGAGTCACCGAGATAGAAGACATGATGACAATTTGGCCAGCTATTTCCTACTTATTTGAAGGGTTAAGCTGATCCACTTTGAGCCAAGGACAGAGAATTCTTCATACTTCTTGAAATTAACCTTAACTTGAGTGATTCTACAATTTAGTGTCCTTTGTGCCCGATTCTGTTATAAATTGCTTTATTATTAGAACTTTTAGGTTGTAAATAACAGAAAAGATAATCTGACATGGTTTGTATTTTTTAAAGATATATTATTTATTGTCTTGTGTAACTAAAAAAATCTCAGTATCAATCTCACTTCAATCAAGTCTTGCAAACAAGGTTAAATTAAAGGGTCATCACAAAATAGCATCTCAATTTATTCTCCATCTCCATGGGAACAAGATGACTGCCTGCAGTGTCATTTTCTCCAAGTCAGTTTAGTAATTTTTTTTTCCTTAACAATAGCTAGGCACAGAAACATATACCTGTAAACCCAGTACTCTGGGAGGCTGAAGCAGAAGGATCAAAAGTTTGAGATCAGCCTGGGTAACTTAGTGAGACAAGTCTCAAAAATACAAAAGGGGAGGGATTTCACTCAGTGAAATGGAGATATAATTTGCATACTATAAAACCTACTCTGTGTGAATCCTTGAAAGCAAGACATGAAATACTACCAACTAAATTCCCTGGTCAAAAATGGGGAGACCTGGCTTTCCATAGTTAAATGACATTGTTACTAAAGGAAAGGTGAACAGAGAAAGCCACCAAAACCCGAGTTCAGATAGTCTGAACCGATCTTCTAAGGATCTCACCCACAGGACTATAAATTAAAGCATTGTGGAGTTCAGTAATTCACCTTCCAGGGGTTAGTCCTAGATTTTCAGTTTAAAACTATTTACCCTTTTCTATCAATGTTGAAAAGGTTGTGGGTCTTAGTTTTTTATGTCCATTCCTGCTTGGTTCTGTGTATTATGCACATTAGACACAAAGACCAGCTTTATTCATTTCCTTATTTCCAACTGCTCTCCACACTGGCATTGCATAATTGCTAGCAGCATGTCGGCAAGGCTATGGGGTTGATTGGGAAACATCTATGTCAGTGCTCGCCATCAAGTCTTTATGCCATAACACAGGGTCACACACTCCTGTCATGTAGGGGAAGGGTTCAGAGTCCAAATTTAAGATTAGATGGCCCTAACTTCAGATTGGTTTCTCTCTCTCTCTCTCTCTCTCTCTGTGTGTGTGTGTGTGTGTGTGTGTGTGTGTGTGTGTGTGTGTGTAGGGTCTCACTGTGCAGCTCAGACTCATAGTTATCCTGTTTTCTACCTCCCTAGTGCGGGGATTACAGGTATGCATGCCACCAAGCCTGGACTTCATTGCTGACTTAGTGTGCCTGAGGTGTGGGGCTGGCATGGTATGCTGTGCCAGGGATTGAACCCTGGCCCCTGAGATTTCCTAAGCAAGGACTTAGTCCACTGAGCTATCTTGCTGGCCCTTAGTTTTTTGGTTTTTTTTTTCGGTACTGGAGATTGAACTCTCAGGACCCTGCACTTGCCAGGCAAGTACTTATTCTACTGAGCTATCTTCCTGGCGCTAGATTGGTTTCTTAATTAAAAAAAAAAAATAGTAATACTATTCCAATGACAGTATGGGGATTATAAATAAGATGATGTATATATAAAAATATACAAGAAACACCATTTTTTAAACTCCTCTCCTGATCTGTTAGTTTGGAAGAAATAATTTGTTTTAATGTATTTCTTCCGTTTAAGATCCCAGGAGTCAAGTTCTATCAAAATAGCTTCTAAAGAGGGCTAATACTGGTAACTGAAGGTCCTTTGTTTTCCAGAGAGTAGAATAGGGTTTGAATTTATAAACTTTAACCAGCCAGAGCTGGAAGCTGGGTGAATCTGAGAAGAAAAAAGAATCAATGAAATTAATACTGAAAGAATATTGCGGCGCTGGAGATGGTGCCAGTTGGCATACAGGGCTGGTGCCTATGGGCATTGCTTCCCAACTCCACATTTAGACACATGGTGCAATATAGTTAAGCCAATCATAGTGGATGGAGTATTTATACAACAGGAAATAGCAACTCTAGAGATGACTTCTCCCCTCTACCCAAAGAACCAATTAGTAATATTTACCAGAATAACTCTCAATAAAATATTCCTGTGTCAGAGCAGTGAAGAGAGGTGCTTTAGAAAATGGCAATTTGTTACTCTTAGATCTTTCATCCACAGAAATTGTGCTGTAATGTTTATTGTTTTATGTAGTACATTTTGAATAATTTGCTATGTAATAATCAGTAACTTTTCAGGTTTTCTTGTCCTTCCTCCTTGCTACTTTTTTTTTTTGAACTTTCTGCAAAGCTTTATTCCAGAGGGGCTCAGTCCTTCTTGGCATCTGCCTTCCTCATGGCAGCCAGCACATTGCTCAGCTTCTCAGGCTTCCTTTTGTTGCAGATGTGCATCACCACCCTTTTCTTGATGAACTTGAGGGTGTGCCTGTCCTTGGAGACCTTGAGCAGCTCTATGGTGTACCACTCCCGGGGCAAAGCCGCACACCTCCTGGATCATGTCCCACACGAACTTGGTGTGATTGGTGAGGTGTGTTAAGGCTCATAGCCATAGGATAGCATAGGGCCATGGCTACTGTTCTTCAATGGCTGCTGTAGTGGAAGGCCTCTTTGATACTTTTAGTGAAGTCCCTTTTTTGCTCGTTTTTTATGCAAGTGAATTATTGAAGGAGTTGAGGACAAGGGTCTGACAAATGGAAATAATAATTGTTTTTACTCATATTACTCACAACAGAAATAACCAGTGCTGCCTTATTGACCCCCCAGGATGTGCTGACTGAGCCTCTTTCCTTGGGGAGGACAGAACATAGCTCAAAGCCCCAAACTGCAAGAGGCCATGGCTCTGCTTGAGTCCCGAGAGAGCAAGGAAATTCTCTGGGAGGTGGTGACATTTAAGAATAAGATGCCAACAGGAGGGAGGGTGTGCAGAACAAGGAAAAATGTTCCAGGCAGCAGGCCCTGCAAATTCAAAGGTTCTAAAGTGGCAAAAGGTGCCAGTGAGACTGCAGCGTGTCAATGAAGAGAGAGCTGCATGAGATGAAATTTAAAAGTGGGCAGAGATCAGACACACTGGGCCGTCTGTGCCCTTAATCAGCAAGGGATATTTATTGCCCTCAAGGAATTGTCAGGGATTACAATGTCAAATTTCCTGATGAAAGCTTGGTTGACAGATACAATATTAATAGTGGATTGCCTTAAGGGTTTGAAAGGCAGGCCTGTCTCTAAAAATCTATCTGAGAGTTAATTCAGGTGTACAAAGAGCTGGACTGGACTGCTGAAAGGTTCTGTGACTTAATGCCACATGGCCAGATTGAGGGAATCATGGCAGCTCATATCCAATGTGACCCAGAGCGCCCTCGTTTTTGGAAGATCCCCTTCCACTGTGAACACAGATGACTATATCATCAATGGGATGCTGAGGAAGGTTCACATTGGCTTCTGAGGAGAGGTTATAAAGGAAGTTGAAGCGTCTGCCTTTTTCCGCTGGGACCATTTACTCAGGAGGTCAAAGGCCATGAGTGCTGACAAATGTGTGGGACAGAGCCGAGGCCTCCTACCACAACCACTGTCAGCTGGCCAACTACTACACTGTTGCTTTGTACCAAGTCCAGCCCCAAAGAAGTCTTCTGCTAACCACCACCCTCAGTGACATATTCACAGCCACCTCATGGAACACTTAGGCAGGAACTTGAGTCAGTGAATCCGCTCCCCAAATTCTGACCCCCAGAAACTGTTGAGAGACTCAAGACCCTATGTTGTCTTATGACAATATGTCTTAGAGTATCGTTTTATGCAGCTGTAGGTGAAGGCAGACTATCACACATGACTGATAAACTATGTAATCTAATAATGATGGCATTGCTTATTCAAGGTGGTGCCTGTGAGTTTGTAGCCTTGCTGAAGTTCATTTTTCTCATCTTTTGAAAGGTACTAATAATAGCATCCATTTCTCAGAATGTCTATACTATGAAAGGACATAGTAAAATATCACAGTTCTAAGATGTAAAAAAGAATTATAAATAACAGCTAATAAAACTCAGTAAGTGACATCTGTTATTATTTTTTCATTGTTGTTGTTATTACTATTCTTTGTTACTTCTATGTCCAATCTGCTTCTCCTGTTTTTCAAAATCAATTAGTGTAACAATCCAAACAATCAAAATGCCAGAAACCTGGACATTATCCTAGACTAATTGTATTCTTTCCTTTATATATCCATAAAGTCATTATGTTCTAATGATTATTATATCTACTAAGTAGTTTTAGATTATTTTCTTTGTCCTAACTCTCATCATCATAATTCAGGTCTCCATCAACACCCATCTGGACTATTAAATAAGAGATTCACAAATAGTTTCCTGTATCTAATCTTAATCTTTTCAAAACTTTGTTTTACAAATATGGGAAACCTTTCTCCTGTGGCCACCTTTCCTCAGTCCCATGCCAGCTATAGGAAGTCTGGTCCCAACACAACCAGGAAAGCCTGTCAGGACCAAGAAGGTATTGCCTGTCTCTCCTTTTATGGTGGAAGACAGAGCGTATTATTGTTAGCTCTCTTACCTGCAGTAGTATTGGGGATTGCACAAAGGAACTTAGCCTGGAACTACATCCCCAGCCATTTTTTAATTTTTTATTTTATGACAGAATCAAGCTGGGCTTAAATTTGCAATACTCCTTCCTTAGACTCGGAAGCAGAGGGCTGGGGATTACAGGCACGTGCCACCATGCCTGGATGTTCTCTTATATATAATTCCTTGCTTTTGTAGTGTTATTTTTCAAAAGAAGCATGGTAGATTTTGTTTTGTTTCATTGTTTTTCCTCTTGTTCATATTGGATATGGGGGTTTTGATGAAAAAGCTCATGTTGTAATCAAATGCAGCTCTCTGATCACCTGCCAGTGGCTTCTAGTTGTCATTACAGGAAACTACTTCTGATGATGCAATTGACAACAACGTAATGTGCTAAGTGAAGTGTAGAGGCTGTCATAGTGCTAGATGCTACATAAAAAATAATTACCCAGGTGTGGTGCTACCTGCCTTTATCTTCTTGGCAGGTAAATGTTTAAGATATATAATAATTATACTCATTATGGAGAATTGATAACTTTACATATCATATCTTAACATTTTAGCTTCCACCCCCAACTTGTTCTCTTGTTCACTATTTCCACTGTGTCTCTTACCATCTTGGGAGGCTGAGGTAAGTTTGAAAGTTTGAGACCAGCCTTGGCCACTTAGCAAGACCCTGTCCTAAAGATAAATTTGAAAGGCTGCAAGGCATGATGGTGCATGTCTGTAACCCCAGCCCTTGGGGAACTCAGAGGCTGAGGCAGGAGGAACTCTGCAATTTCAAGACCAGCCTGGTCTACATACTGAGACCCTGTCTCAGAAAACAAGACAAAACAATAATAACAACAAAAAAATTAAAAGGTTAGGATCGTAGCTCAGACACAGTGCATGCATGAGGTCCTTGGTTAAATCCCCAATACTGAAAAAAAATTATTCAGTAGCACATCAGTGTCTTTTTCACTCAGGATGTGACACACAGTTCCAGTCTAGCAGAGTCTGTCTCCCTACACATCCATGTACAGCCAGACACTATCCCAGCCCCAGAGAAACACTTTTCCACATCTCAGGTCCATGACCTGGACACAGATGCCACCAAGGTTTGCCAATTGTGCCCCATCAATATCTCAGAAATGAATATTCCTTCAGCGGGGAAAGGACACTGAAGAATGAAAATTCAAGTTAGTTATCACAACAAATTCACCTCAAAATGAAGGCATTATATTTTGTGCACCTGTTCTCTCACTTGCAGCAGTAGACCTGAAGCTTCTCTTGAATCAGCTCTGTACCTGAAACAATTGGACATGAGAGCTGAACAAAACTGTGCCATACTAAGTCATCACTATTATGCTTAATTTGCATATACCACTAAGTGTGAACACAATCGGCAACATAAGGTGATACTGATTTTCTATGCAGACATGGAGAGCTAACTTTGTGATCAGCTCTTGATGTTATTATATTTAAAATTTATTAGTGTTTAAAGTTTCTAACAGTTAAATTTAAGTCTTACCTTTAAAAATAATTTTAAACTCAATATTCATTCTTTAAATTGTAATTCATTATCGTCTTAGTTACTCTTCTTTCATTGCTGGGACAAATACCCAACACCCAAAGGAAGGAAAGATTTATTTAGTTCACAGTTACTGCGGGTTTCAGTCCATACCCGGCTGGCTCCAAGGCAGAGGGGCACATGGCAGAGAGCAGCAGCTCATGGCAGTGGAACAACAATGCAACAAGAGCAATTGCTAAAAAAAAGTCTGTCTCTCTATCTGTTCTATTACATTCAGGCTCTCTGCCCCAGGCTGGAGGAAGTACTTAGACTCATAATCCCTGCAGTACTAAAACCCATAATCCCAACCTTGGATAACACATAATCCCAATGGATCATGAGTTAATCACAAACTCTAAAAGTATTATTTTAACTTTTATTGCTTTAAATATTTTAGAAGGATGTAACATTCTTTGAAAATATATGAAAAATAATTTGGGTATCCAATTTTTTTCATTTAAACAATTTAGTAAAGATAATTTAAATTTTGTATATGTTAACTACAATTACTTTTATTTTTAATCTCAGGTCACTGTCAGAACCCAAATTATGGGAAAATCTTGATTATAATAATGAGTCAAGAAGAGTAGATTTAATAAAATAAATATACAATAATTTATGAATTATATATATGTCTTTTACTTCACATTTACATGTAATTTGTCCATCAATAGGTATTACAATCGAAGAGCTTTGGTATTTGTAACACAATGGCTTTACATACTTTAGGGCCGGGGAGATGGCTCAGTGGAATAAGTGCTTCCCTGGCAAGGGAAGTGCAAAGGCCTGAGTTCAATCCCTGGTACCACCAAAAAAAAAAAAAAAAACTTTAAAAAACTTTTGCTGTTACATATATATTTATATGTATAAATATAGATATGCATACATATACATATATATACATACACACACATATATATAATATATGTATATACATACATATATATATATATATATGTATATATATGCTTCAGCCCCAGCTTTATTTTATTTTATTCTATTCTATCTTATTTTGATACAGGGCCTCACTGAGTTGCTAAACTGCCCAATTTAGCAATTGCCCAGTTGCTAAATTACCCACTCTGGGCTTATAAGTTTATATTTTATATATATTATATCCATATGTACATATAAAACATGCACGCAGAAATAGCGCAGTCTTGCCTTTGAGTCAGGCAGGCACCTGAGTCTTATGTGCAGGCCCCTGGGAATCTTATGAAGCACTCTTGTTTAGAGTTTAGTTCTTGTGACTTTAGTTTTGGGTTTTTCACCTTCTATAGCCTTGGCAGAAGTCTAGAGTCACCTCTGGTTCTTCCTTGATTTATTCTTTGACCCAAATATTCTGGATAATTCTAACTTGAACCCTACCCTTGTTATGTTTAGAAAAAGAAAACATCTTCTGGGGGTTTCTGCCTGGGACCAAACTATAGGCGGGTCCATAGGGACACACACACACACATTGAGAGATGGGAGTTAGCGGACATCAGAGACTGCTCCTTTCCCTATTTAGTGACAAAGAGCTTGGCATTTCCAGAGGAAAATGCAAGAGCAGTGAAGTGACTTTCTGCTCTTTGTTTTTGGCTACAAAGTCTCCATCTTATTTCTCTGCTAGTCTGATCCTATAAATGTTCTGTTTTTCAAAAATTCTTCAAATCTTGTTTGTGTTCCTCAAGCCCTTCTAGCTGTCCAATGTGATTACAAATTAATCTAAAATATCTTTCCTGACATCCCAATAGGTGTACACACAGGCAGGGAAACCCACTTTTTGTGGTTAGCACGTCGTCTTAATCCTAATACAGCTTCTGACATGTTAAATCTGAATACTTGGCCCTTGAGAGTGCGAGGGACACCAACATGCTTGAGTTCTCAGCAGTGGCATGCACACACACACACAGGAACACACACATACACACACATTCTGCTGTGTCATGCTTTTGGGTCTTCTCTGTTGTTTCTCTTAGTATTGTTTGCACCTTTTCTTTCTTTAATGTATTTGTACAGGATCTCACTACGTACCTCAGACTCCCAGTGCTCCTCCTGTTTTCAGCCTCCCCAGCACTGGGATTGCAGGCGTGCACCACTGCACTCGGTGATCAGTTCAGCATGCCCAGGAGTGGTGCCTGTATGGCACGGAACCTAACCTTGGTCTCTGTGCCTGCCTAAGCAGGAGCTTAGTCCACTGAACTATCTCGCGGGCCCTTGTTCCCATTTTTCTTAACCTGGTGAACCTCTAGCTGGCACTGAAAACCCCAGAAATCTTTTCCCTCTGAAAAAAATTAAACAAATAATTACATTTAATTACATTAAATATGATATCTCAAGAGGTTATTTTTTAGGCAAAGTCCACTTTTCTAATACCTGTATACAATACACAAGGTTGTCTAACGAAAATTTGCTTCACTCTAAAAATTATTCACTGTTTATCTGTAGCTGTGTACCCTGGTTCTGTTTTCTAAATGTAGATCACAAACTACCTCCTCACCAGCTGCATAGTATTGACTGATCACCTACATGGGTCTCTCCCCTGGGTGACAGAAGTTCCATGTAGGAAGCAACCCCTCACACACACACCTTTGGAGAGAGATTTGGAAAAAGACAGGATGGAAACCGTATCCTTTAAAATGCTCCTTATTTATCTAAAATGGTAATTTTTAAAAACTGATTGACTATAGAGTACTGGGAATTGAATCCAGCGCCTTTGCACTGACCTACATCCCCAGCACTCTTGCATTCTTATTTTGAGACAAGATCTCACTAATTTTCTCTGGCTGGGTTTGAACTTGCACTCTTTTAGCTTCAGCCTCCCAGAGTGCTAGGACTGCAAGTGTGTGCCACTGTACCTGGCATTTTATTATTTAATCTCTGATTCCCTACTGGCTGGTAAATTGTCAGACTAAGGTATATTAGGTGGATGGTTCAGTTTCAAGCAACAGCAATAAACTCAATCCCAATTAAAGCTTACTTGGAAGGTGGATTCCAAGGCCAAAGTGCAGTTAACTGTAGGATGCACAGGGACACATTGCTCTGGCTTCAACCCTCCTCATCTGTCCAGCTCCAGGGAGACTGCCTTGAATTACCATGCTTTTCCCTGTTACCTTCTGTTTGCACAGAAGATGCTGGGGCCACCACTGCCATCCCACAACCCCCAAAGGGCTAATTCTTCATGCATGACAGAAATTGGCTTCTCTTAGTCTCAATTCCAGTTTCTGAATTAGTGACCCGAAACTAGGCAGGGAGACTGATGTCACACCAGGGGCTCAGCTATGACCCATGGTTTGACAGTGAAGAAGCTAAGGAGGTTTCTAAAATATAGGTGCTGCATCAATTAGGTTCTCCAGAAAACAGAACCAGCAGTGGCGTGTGTGTATGTGTGTGTGTGTGTGTGTGTGTGTGTGTGTGTGTGTGTGTGTGTGTGTGCATCTTAGTGACTTTTTCATGCTGACTCCCATAGTTTAAAGGAGAAGTCTACTTTTCCTCAAATTTCAGTGGGTTTATTTCATGGTGCACTGGCTCCAAGGCAGATATGTCATGGCAGAGGAGGACAGAAGGTACAAGGTTGCTCACATGGCCTATGGCCCATCCGACCCAACCTCTGGGCAGTGCAGCCAGCTCTGAGCATTCATTCACTCACGAGAACAGTGTGACCATGCTTCAGTTAAATTCCCAAGGCCCCCCACATCTGAGTGCGTGAAGCTTTGGGGAAACATTCTCAATCCAAATCATAACAGTATGGGTACATGTGTGAGTGTGTACTTATTCAATGAATTGATTTATGTGACTGTGGAGCTGGTAAGAGGCACAAAATCTTCAGGGTGAACTCACAGGGGGGAGACCTGGGGAGAGGCTGGTGCTGGGGTTCAAATCCAAAGATGACTGACTAGTCTTGGTTCTATCTGATCTTCATCTGACTGGGGGAGGCTCACCTACACTGGGGTAAGGGTGGAGGCCATCTGCTTTCTTGAAATCCCCTAATTTAAATGCCAATCTCATTTCCAAACATGCTGACAGAAATATCAGGGTAAAATTTGGGGCTCATAGGCCAGCCACATTGATATACAAAATGTATCCCTCACAGATATTCAATACATACTGATTGAGTTGAGCCATTTCTGTTTCATAGAACATTTAAGCAGTATATTCTCTCTAAACATCCTCACCAATGCTGTAATTTTTGGATCCTAGAACTAGGAACAGTGAGGCCCACTCTTGAGCCCTGGTTTGTTTATCTCATAAACCCTGAATCATTTAATGGATCATGCTTCTTTCTTCCTGTTGATTCTAGGAGACTTGGAGTTGAGCTAATGTTCCTTTTCTAGAAAATGTGAAGTGCCTTACATATATGTTTCCTACAATAATATCACTCATATCTACACATTATCTTAAAAAAGTTCATTATTAATTTCTTAATTGTCTCACGAATTATTGGATAGATAGCACTTTATGGCAAGAGTATGAATTAATAAAGAAAGCACATGTCAAAATTCTCGATCTTTTCATAGAGCAAATACCAATATCCTTCCTTTAAATGAGTCTCAAATGAGCAATTTATATTTTTTAAAAAATCATCATATGATCTAGTTCCCACATTCCTTCCATTCTGGGATTCCTGTTTACAGTTCTAAAAGAAACTCAGCATATATCATCAATTTCTTATCATTCAAAGCATAATGAAAGTCAAGTGCTCAGTGCTGCAATATGTTGTCAAAATACCTCCAGGCACTTTTTTTATACCAGCTTAAATTGCTCTTCTTTTATATCTTAAAACATATGCTCATTCCCTTAGATCTTCTAAAATGCTGACTTTTAAAAGTGGTCCTTTATTCAGGGGTGGAAGAGTTGGAAAATGAGGCAAAAAATGAGCTAAACAGAACCAAGACAAGGAGTCCTTGTCATTATATCTGAATCTGTTTTCACAAATATAACTGACATTGGAATTTTTCTGAACAATCTGGAAAGTCTCTGTTATTCCCCTACATAATTCTGATGGCTTGTTGCTAGCTGTCCTCTCAAAGCATCATGTGCTCCATGGGGGAGCTTTTCAGAGACAGCTGGACCTACAGTATTGTGCCATCCTGGAATGAAGTGTGTGATAGTGGGATCAAGGGTGAGTTGATTAGTAAGTCAGTCCACCAATTGGCTTCGCACAGTTCAGGCAGGATTATGAATGCCCACCCTGGGTTTATTTGCTACCTAGACTAAGGTTGGGTAGCCTGGATACAATGTAAGGGACAAAAAGAGAGTCATTGCTTGTTGCTCACTGCTTGCTGCTTTTTTTTTTGTTGTTGTTGTTCTGCTTGCCATGAATGATTGATTTCTCCTCTGTATCACCCCTCTGCCATGCCACCCTGCCTTGGAGCCAGCTGATTATGAATTGAAACCTCTACAAACTTTGAGCCAGCCGGGCGTGGTGGGTCAGGCCTGTAATCCCAGCACTCGGGAGGCTGAGGCAGGAGGATTGTTGTGAGTTTGAGACCAGCCTGAGCTACAAAGTGAGCTTAAGGCCAGCCTGAACTGCATAGTCAGACCCTGTTTCAAAAAAAGAAAAAGATAAAAAAAAAAACCTTGAGCCAAAGTAAACCTTTTCTCCTTTAACTTTAGTTATTATCTTATTTTGATAATAGAATTATATATATATAAATTATAATTATATTTTATTACATATATATTTATATATAATTATAATTATATTTTATTTTATATATATTTATATATAATTATAATTCTAAATATAAGATAATAATTAAGCATTGCATTTCAATGCAACATCTATATTCTGGGTAGCTGAACCAATAAGACCTTCATTGTGATCCTTGGAGAGCTGGGGCTTTCCATGTTCATTTGGTGTTCTGCCAACAGGCCTGAAGTGCGGTGGCAGCTTTATGTAGAGAGTTCCAAAATAGGAAGCAGGCAGAGGATAATTCCACTTCCTTTTCTGTTGTCTTCTCTATCATCTTCTTGCCATAAGAAAAGTAGCAGCCCTAAAACAGGAATTTTCATAAGCAAGATGGAATATTGGTATATTACTAAAAGGTTGGTGTTATCTATTTCAAGCCTTCCAAGTAGTTACTTGAAGAAATATGAAAGGAAAAAATGGTAATTTTATCAAAGAGAATAACTTCATCATTTTAATTTAAGAAGCCAAATAATAAAAGGATAAGATATATGTAAAGGTTGCATGATATTTTCCCAAGAGTACAATAATAAATGGGGAGGGAAAAGCATAGGCCTAAAGAAGGTCTTGAACCGAATTGAATGGCTACTTCCAGAAAATGTTTATTAGGAATATTATTTTATCGCTTCTGATCTTCCATTAACAACTCTCTCTGAAGATCAGATTTGAACCCTAAGGTCTAAGGTGCCAACTGCTAACACTGGATGACAGCAGGGGACATGGTTGCAGAGGGTGTGGGGTGGGAGTCAGCCCTGAGTGGGAAGAGCCAAGCCTAGAGGAACTGGGAAACAAAAGAAGCAAGGAGGAGTGGCAGAGATTGTAAAGTAGGCATGAAAGTTGGAGAAGAGTCAGAGTCAAGAAGTCACACACTCAGGGTAGCAGTTGAGCACAGGTTCAGCATGTGTGAGACCCTGAGTTCCATCTTCAGCACCATCAAAAAGGAAGGAAAGAAGACAAAGAGAAAAGGAGAACATCATTGATTAGGGCTCAGAGACCTTTCTTACTCCAGATTTTCTTCCTAGTATTTTCATGAAGGGAAGAGGAAGGGAAACTTCCTTTTTCTACTCTTCCTGCTCTTCCTGCCTTCGCAGTTGGCACCTGTACAGGAGCCAGTCTTGCCTGGGGCTCTGAAAGGAAAGTAAGAGAACACAGATGGGCAAAGCCTTGGAGAAAAAGCAGTCTTCTGATCCCGGCTATTCTTGACCCCATCTGCACCCATAGGCCCTTCGAGGAATCACTAAGCAAAACACTAGGGGTGCAAGAAAAATAGATATTTCTATTTATCACAAGACTTTATAGTAGTACACTGCAAGAAAAAGTAATTAATACAATCTATAGCATGGTATTCTATAACTTTTAGACCTGCACCATAATTATATCAGAAATACAGTGAATAGTGAGACACGACATCTAGCTGTCTAAAGACCATCTGGCTGTCAATCTCTTACCTTTTTTCTTTGGCATTTTGAAATTCAAATTTTAAAAGAGTTTTTATTATTTAAAAACTTTACACACAAAAATTGTCCATAATACAAAGTAAGCATCTGTGGTGCTTAAGAATAAAACAAGTACCTGTGAACTCACTACTTAGGAACAGGCAGCAATACAGTTGTCCTATTTTTTAAAAATTTATTTAAATACTTTTGAAACTAAGTCTCACCATGTAGTCCAGGCTACCTTGAACTTGCAGTGACCCTCCTACCTTAGCCTGCAGAGTTCTGAGATTACAGGCACACACCACAACACCTAACAATACCATCATTTTCAATGTTGTCTTATCTGTGTCTAACTTATAAATTCTTTCCATGGATCATTCTGTCGGTGTATCTTAAAAGTCATCACCAAACTGAAGCTGGCCTAGATTTTCTTCTGTATTATCTAGAAATTCTAGAAGCTGCATAGATTTGTCTTTTGTATTTAGACCAACTATCCATTTTAGGATGATTCTTGTGAAATACATGAAGACTGTAGGTGATACTTTGTGTGTGTGTGTGTGTGTGTGTGTTTCTGGTTGTCCCAGCATCAATTGCTGAGAAGACTATCTTTTCACTATTAAATTGTGTTTTCCTCTCTTTCAAGATTCAGTTGACTATAGTTCTGTGCATCTATTTCTGAACTTTCTATTATGAGCCATGGATTTATTTGTCTACTTCTTGACAGTGTGCTGCTGTCTCAGTACCTGCAGCTTTATAGTGTCAGTCCTCAACATTCTTCCTTCCTTCCTTCATTTATTGATTTATTTATTTGGCACAGGGTCTCACTACACAGCATGGACTAGTACTAATCCTCCTATCTCAGCCTTCCTAGCACTGGGATTGCACACGTGCACCACCATGCCCAGTTTTGAGGCCAGCTCAGCACAGGGTCGACATGGCATGTGGTACTGGGAATTGAAGACAGGTCTTTGCTATTGCCAGGCATGTGATTAAACTGCCAAGCTATCTCCCAGGCCCTCTTCTCCAGTACTGTATTCACTTTTTTTTGCCTTTGCTTACATACTTTAGAAACAGTGTGTCAATATGCACAAAATAATTTACTGGGATTCTGAGTTCAATTGAGTTAAATACAGAAATCAATGCAGAAGGAAGGGGCTGGGAAATAGCTCAGCAGATTAAGCACCTGCCTAGTAAGCACAAGCACCCACGTTCGAACCCCAGTACTATGTGCTATGCTGTCTTGCCTCAGGCCCAATGACCCAGCTACCAAGACTGGGTGTAGGGGCACATGCAAAGCAGGAGGAACATCCAGAGTTTTAAAAATATTTTTACTTTGAGATATGTTCACACTGAGTTGCCCAGTGTGGGCTTGAACATACAATTCTCCTGCCTCAGCTTCCCAGAGTTTTTACTGGGATTAAAGGCATGAGCCACCACACTTGGCTTTCATGACAATAGTATGCAAGAATATACTTTTGTTAACATTAGATCTAACTATTTCTCTTTTTTGGTGCTATTATAAGTGGTAGTGTGTGTGTGTGTGTGTGTGTGGCGTTTTTGTTTCTAATCCCATTGTCCATTGCTTGTAGATAAGAATATAGTTGAAGTAGTAAACTAACTTTGTATTGTACAACATTGCAATGGTCACTTATTCTAATAATTTGGTGTTTTGTTGTTCATTGTTTGGGATTTTCCACATTGACAATCATATTATTTGCGAACACTTTTATTTCCTCCTTCCCAGTAAGTATATCTTTTGTTTTCCTTCTCTTATTGTACTAGTCAGGACTACCAACTTAATGTTTAATAGCATTGCTGAGAGGAACTATCTTTTCCTTGTTCCTGATTTTAGGGGAGAAAGCATCTACTTTCTCATCATATAATATTAGTCATCAGCTTTTTGTAGATGTTCTTTATTTTTATATTTATTTATTTGCAGAACCATGGATTGTACTCAGGCCCTTACACTTGCCAGGGAAGTGCTTATTTTAAATGAGCCATCTTCCCAGCCTCTGTAGATGTTCTTTAGCAAGTTTAGAAATTTCCTTTCTGTAGTTGCTGTTAGTCTTTACAGAAAATAGGCATAGAAAGTGCTAGAAAGATGACTCAGTGGTATAGGCACTTCCTTGACAAGTGCAAGGGCCTGGGTTCAATCCCCAGTTCTGCAAAATTAAAACAAAAACAAAAATGAAAATAGGCGTTAGATTTTGTGAGACATTTTTACTACATCTCAATATGATCACATGATATTTTTCTTTAATCTATAGACCTGATGGGTTACATTAATTGAGTTTTGAATGTTGAATTAGCTTTGTAGATTTGGAATGATCCTACTGTTATGGTTTGTGTTCAGTTGTCCCTCCAAAGCCTCGTGCAGTTATTGGGGTGACTTCTAGAGCTGTGATTAATTCATAATCAAATGCAGGGATAGTGGGTATGAGTGCTACACCTGCCCTATGGTGGGTAATTTGCATGCAACATAAGGGAGAGAGGCTTGCTAGGTGTGGTGGCTGCTGCTCCTCCCTTTGCTCTTTGCTGTTTTCTGCTGCTATCAACTGCTTCCCTCTGCCAGGTGCCCCTCTGCCTTGGAGCCAGCCGAGTATGGACTAAAACCTCCACTAACTGTGAGCTAAATAAACTTTTTCTTCCTTAATTTTGGGTGTTCGGTATTGTGTCCTAACAATGAGGAAAATGTAGCTGAGACACCTACATTATTGGTATATAAATTGTATAGATTGTTGTGTTGGATTCTGTTTTCTCAAATAGAGAAAACAGACTTTTTTGACTCTTTATTCAAGAGTGATAAGTGTCTCTACTTTTCTATTCTTGTAAAGTCCTGTCTGGTTTTGGTATGAGGGCAATGTTAGCATCCTAGAATGAGTTAAGTATTCCCATTGTTACTATTTTCTGGAAATATCATAGATGTGGCTGGAATATAGCTCAGTGGCATAAGTGCTTGCCTGGCAAGTGCAAGGTCTGAAGTTTGATCCCTGGTACCACAAAACAAATAAATAAATAAACCAATAAATAAATATCATAGTCAGATATTTCTCTTTTAAGTGTTTGGCTGAATTCACTAGCAAATGCACCTGTGCCCATGGTTTTGGAAGGTAGCTAACTACTAATTCAATAATTTTGATGCATGTAAATCTACACAGATTATCTACTTCTTGTGTGAGCTTTGGTAGATTGTGGCTTCAAATAATTGGTTCATTTCACTAAGGTTCTCAATGTGGAGATAGAGTTTTATCGTACTTTTAATGTCCTCAAGAGCTGTGCTGATGACCAGTCTTTTACTTAGACATCTATCAATTCTATTGGTCTTTTTATTTCTTTCTTTCTTTTTTCTTTTTTTCTTTTTTTTTTTTTTTTTTTTTTTTTTTTTTTTTTTTTTTTTTTTTTTTTTTTTTTTTTTTTTTTTTTGTGTTTTTGAGACAGGGTCTTACTATGCAGTTCAGGCTGAGCCTAAGCTCATTTTGTAGCTCAGGCTGGTCTTGAACTCACAACAATCCTCCTGTCTCAGCCTCCCGAGTGCTGGGATTATAGGCCTGTGCCACTACGCCTGGCTTCTATTGGTCTTTTTATGATTTAATTTTATTGATGTTCTTTACTGAGTTCCAATTGTCAACTTCATTAATTTTTGCTCTAATTTTCCTTGGCATATTTTCCTATTTATTCTAAAAATAATGTTTTTCTTTACCTATACCCTTAAGGCAGAAATTCAGATGATAGTTTTTAGATCGTTTTTCTTTTGTACTAGGAATTGAACTCAGAACCTTGTGCTTACAAAGCAGGCACTGTGTCATTGAGCTATATCCATGGCCCTACTTTTCTTTTCTCATGTACTCATAAGCACTGATTTCACAAAATTTTAAATTGTTTTCATTTTTATTTAGCTAAAAAAGTTTAAAATTTTCCCTTGAGAATTCCTTTTTTTTAAATATATGTATTTGGTACAATGTCTCACTATGCAGTTCAGATTCATAGTGATCCTGCTATTTTAAGCCTCCCCAGTGCTGGGATCACAGGAGTGCACCACCAAACTCAGACTTGGTCGCAGGTTCAATGTGCCTGGGGGTGAGGCTGATGTGGCGTGCAGAGGACCAGGAATAAAACCCTGGTCCCTCTGCTTGCCTAAGCAGGCATTTAGTGCACTGAGCCCTCCCAACATAGGTATAATGTTGTGTAATGTATCTACAGAACATAATCATTTTTATAACTGAAGCTTTAGACTCAACTGGAAACTCACCATGTCTTTCTCCCTGATCCCTAGACAATCCTATTCTACTCCCTACTCCCTATTTCTGATATTCACATAAGTGGGATCATGCAGTGTGTGTTCTTCTGTGACTTAAAATAATGTCCCAAAGTTCATCACACAGAGTAGGATTTCATTGTTTTTGAAGGGAGAGTACTATGTCACTTTATGTATCTTCCACCTTTTCTTTATCCACTCATTCATTGATGGGCACTTAAATAGTTTCTATATTTTGGATATTGTGAATAATGCTGTGATAAATACGGGAATATAAACATGTCTTTGAAATCCTGACTTCTGGATATTCAGAAATGGGGTTATTTAATCATGTAGTAATTTTACTTTTAATTATTTGAGGAACCACTATCCTATTTCCCATAGTATCTTAGTAACATTTTTTTTTTCTGTGTGTGTGTGTGGCTGATACAATATACCCAATACTCCAAGTCAGAAGGGAAGCTTTATTCTGGCCCAGAGTTTACAGAGGTTTCAGTTTAGTCAGCTGGCTCCAAGGCAGGATGGCATGGTGGAGAAGAAACAGTTCATGGCAAAGCAGAGAGGAGGCAGTGGGGCAGCAAGCAGCAGGACTGAGTCTGCCTTCCTTTTTATCCCATCAAGGTGACAAACTTTTTGGATGGTGCCACAGACACCCGGGAGCTTCTGTTTTCAACACACCCATCCAGTCACATCCAGAACTATATTAATTCATCAGTGGACTAATTTAGCAGCACACATCCTTAAACCCAGCATCACACACCTTAGAGCCAGCCAGCTCTGAAAAGAAGAGCCCCATCTATGAGGGCATGAGGTGTAGGGGGGGAATATCTAGATACTAGCCAAAACACACAGCAATGCAACCGTTTTATGTTTTACTCCAATTCTTTTTTACAAATGCATCAACACTTTTTATCTTCTTTGTTTTTTAATAATAGCCATTCTAACAAGTGTCTGGTGATATCACATAGTAGTGTTAATTTGTATTTCCCTGATGATTAGTGAGTTTGAGCACATTTGCATATACTTGTTGACCATCTGTGTGCCTTCCTTACAGACTATTATCTTCAAATCTTTTGCCCCTTAAAAAATGCAGTTATTGGGCTCAGTGGAATAAGCACTTCCCTGGCAAGTGCAAGGGCCTGAGTTCACTTTTTTCTTTTGCAGAACCAGGGATTGAACTCAGGCCCTTGTGCTTGCCAGGGAAGCACTTATTCAAATGAGCCATCTCTCTAGCCCCCAGAGCCTGAGTTCAATCCCCAATTGAGCAAAAAACAAAAAGTTAAAAAAACAAATAAATAAAAATGCAGTTATTTGGTGTATGTATCTTTTCTGATTCCCTGCATAAAGATCATGTCTTTGGTCACATAAATGATTTTATCTCTTCCCATTCATGTTTTTATTTTTTCTTATCTACTCCAGCTAGAATTTAGAGTAGAAATATTTAATAGATATAGCGAAAGTCTTGTTTCTGACCAGAGAGAGAAAACTTACAGTATTTCACTTTTAGGTATGATGTTAGCTATATACTTTTAATATATTTAAAATGTTTTTAAATCCACTTTGATAGTTTGACTTTAGGTTGATATATTTAGATTACTGATATTTTAGGCGACTTATTGATATAGTGGGATTAATATCTACTTTTTTGATCTTTTGATTGTCCTGTTTCATCTTTCAAAATTTTTTTTCAAATTTTAATCAAGCACTTTGTATGATTCTATTTTTTCTCCTTCCTTAATAAAGATTTCACTTCTTTAAAAATGTTATACTAGGGGCCGGGGACATGGCTCAGTGGCATAAGTGCTTCCCTGGCAAGCGCAAGAGCCTGAGTTCAATCCCTAGTTTCACACACACACACACACACACAAAAAAATTGTTATACTAATTGCCATGTATTGTGGAATACACATTTACATTGGATCTAAGACCATTTTGAAGTAATGCTATAGTTTAAACATCCCTAATCTGATAACCTCACATGCGAAATGCTTTTCATTGCTGGTGTGCTGTCACAGTGGAAAATTCCACACCTGACTTCATGTCACAGGTTACAGAGTACAGGTGAGCCAAAATCAATTTATAAAACTATTTCAGGCTATATGTATAATGTATATAGATGAAAAATAATTTTTTTCTTTTAATCTTTTATTTATTTGGTACAGGATCTTCCTATGTGGACTCAGTGATCCTCCTGTCTCAGCCTCCTCAGGGCTGGAATAACAGAGTATGCCGCCATGCCCAGTTTCAGTGACTGGTTCAGCATGCGCCTGGCACTGCACACAGTACTGGGGATGGAACCCGGGTCCTTGCACTTGCCAGGCAGGTGCTTTGACCACTGAGCTATCTCCCCAGCCCATGAAAAATAAATTTGACTGAGTATTAGTTCTATCTCCCAAATAACTCATTGTGTAAATGTATTGTGGCTTGTGTTTAGATGTCCCCCCAAAGCATTATGCAGTCTTAGGTGGGGCTTTTCAGAGATGGATGGATCTAGAGTGTGTGATGCTGGGATTAAGGATGTGTGATTACTAACAGTCCACTGATTGTTTTGACATAGTTTAGGCCAGCATTAAGGGTGTGAATGCTGCACCTGCCTTAGGTGGGTAGCTTGCATAAAATATAAAGGACATATCTATAATCCCAGAGGTGGGGAGGCTGTAAACAGGAAGACACTGAGTTTGAGCTGCGTAGTGAGACCTTGTACCAAAGACTATATATTGCCTGCCTGCTATTTCTCTTCTGCGATGTCCCTCTGCCGTGCCACCCTGCTTTTGAACCAGCTGACTAGAAGATGAAACCTCTGCAAACTGTGAGCTAAATAAAGCTTTCCTTCTTTAAGGGTGTTGGGCATTTTGTCTCAGCAGTGAGAAAAGTAACTAAGACAATATGCAAATACTTCAGATCCAGAAAAGCCTACAATCTGAAACACTTTTCACCTCCAACATATTGGATATAGGGTATGTAACCTATATTCTGCCTCACAGTTTCTTCCATACTCATATCATTTTCCCCAGTTATCCAACTCCTCCATGTAGATGTAAGTGTTGGATCTATATAATGTTCCTTTTAAGCTGATGAATTTCTCTAATATTGCTTGCAAGGCAAATCTATTGGCAACACATTTCCTCAGTTTTTGCCTGAGGAAGTTTTTGTTTCTCCTTCATTTTTGGAGCATAATTTTGTTGGCTACTGTATGTATATTGGTGGCTTTTATCTTTCAACACTTTGAATATTTCATTGTATTCTTGTCTTGTTTGCATGGTTCCTGAGAATTCTGATGCGATTCTTCTCCTAGCTCTTCTGTACAGAAAGCATTCTCCTCCTAGCCTACACTCACGAATCTTCTTTCACACTTTTCTCTTTATCTTTGGTTTCCTATAATTCATTTAAAAAAAAATTCTGGGTATTTCTGTGAACTTCCAGGACCTGCAGTTTGGTTTTTGTCACTCCTTTTGAAAAATTTTCAGCCAGTAGTATTATTTCAAATATTTCTTATGCTCCATTCTGTTTTCATTTTTGTGCTGGTATTCTGATTACATGTGCATTATTACATCTTTTGACTTTTCCTACTATCAAAGTATATTCTTTTCATTTTATTCTCTTGTTTCTTTGGTTTTCAGTTTGGGAAATATCTACTGTCACAGAGATTACCTGGATTCTTTAAAGTCCAGTCTATTGATGAACTGAAAACCCACTAAATCTTTTAGCATATTAAGCACAGCTATTTTATTTTTTATTTTATTTATTTATTTATTTATTTATTTATTTATTTATTTATTTATTTTGTCTTTTTGAGACAGGGTCTGACTATGCAGTTCAGGCTGGCCTTAAGCTCACTTTGTAGCTCAGGCTGGTCTCGAACTCACAACAATCCTCCTGCCCCAGCCTCCCGAATGCTGGGATTATAGTCATGTGCCACCATGCCTGGCTCACAGCTATTTTAAATTCTGTCAGAACTTCTATCATATTTGAGTCTGATCCTGGTGCTTACTTTGGTGCTTCAGACTTTGTTATCTGCCTCTTAGTATGCTTTGCAAGTTTTGTGTAAAAGGAATCAAGGAAGATAGGACTTTAGTAGCAAGTTTTGTGTTTATCTGGCCAGGAGTTGGGCTGTTTGCTTCAGGTATAATGTCAGAGACCAACATTTCCTACAGTGCACTTATTTTATCCTGTCATCATTAGGTTTTCTTTCTTTCTTTTCTCATTTTTAACCCTTCCCTTTCCTCCTGCCCTCCTTTCTTTCCCCTTTTTCTTAGGTGGGGATGAACTGGGTGGCTCCATTCCTCCACTTTGCTCAGGCTCTGATGCAATAGCCTTCCTGTGAGGAGGCCTCAGTTCCTTAACAGAATGCTCAGCCAATTCTCCATGATGCAGATTTAGAATAGCGTGAGGGTGTTTATTGAATCTGGATCTTCCAGAAATATTTCCTCAAGTTAGTCCATGCCCAGACTCCAGCAATTACGTTCTTTAGGTTTCCTATAGGATGCTAGTTCTAGTGGCTCTGGTAGGCTGTGAATCTTCGTACTTTTTTTTTTTCCAGCTTTCTAGCAGTGCTTTATTCTGGATTTCATTTCTTTGTTAAATCTAAGATCCGCTGTTGGCTTTCAAATTGTTCAGCTTTTTATCGTGTTGAAGGGTCAGAGTGATAACTTCCCCTCTCTGCCTGTGTTGGATGGGATGCTGTGTACCACTTGTTCTGTACAACCAATGAGACAAAAATGATTTTCAAAAAATGAATGAAATAAGAACATAAAAACATGGTGAGTGTACTTCACCTCAAAAATAAAATGTTATCATCTGTAAATAAAATTTTATTGAAACATAGTCCTGCTCATTTATTTATATAAGGGTTATGGCTAGTTTCACAGACAGAGTTTAATGGCTTTGACAAAGACCTTATGCACCACAACACATAAAATACGCGTTTCCTGGCTTTTTACACAAAAATTTCAATCCCTGATGCATATCTTTTAATATTTTTAGTTTTTGTCTTTTTCCTGTGCTCCATTCAAAGTAGTTTTGTCAAGTTTGCTTTTTAGTTTATGTCTCTAGTTGTATTTACTGATTTTAATCACTTTTTTTTCCTCAAAATTTCTTCTACCATTGCATTGTTAACATCTAACATTTTTATTTTATTCTTTTTCCAACCTGACAAACTCCATAATCATGAGGTCAGCTTTCCTCTGCCTCACCTCAGGCGGTAATAATGGAACCAGCCAACCATGGGCCCAAACCAGGATCCAGTGTAAGCCATTTCTCCTTTGTCATCTGCTCCTATTCTGTCAGGGAGAGCTACAGCTGACCTACAACACCTGGGAACACTCAAGACCCAAGTCTGGTTCTTCCCTCTTTCTCCATCGGAACCAAACTTTGCTTCTAATTCCAAAATCAGCTGCTCTTAGTTGCGTCTTTCCTATGTGCCTGCTCCTTAATCTTCCAGCCCAGTTGTCTTTTTACATTCTTCTGTTTCTTTCCTGTTATCTCAACAAAACAACAGTATTTCCTTTTGACTCTGGATGTCTGGTTAACAGGAAGGCTTTCTGGCTATTTACTCTGCCCTATTTCTAGAAGCGGAAGTCATGTTCCACTCTTCTTTGCTCCCTACTTGCTGGTTCTCTCCTCTTCAGGATTATGAGAGCATTTCTATATTTGTACCTTCCCCAACCCGTCCCTGTGCCTACCCTTTTTTCTTCAGCACTCCCTCCCTCTCTCTCCCTGTTAAACAGCATCTGTTTAACGCTATCTAAACCCTGAAGCAACAGTGATGGTACTCCCTCGCGACTTAAGAAAATACTCATTCTTTCGTTTCCCACCAAGGTCAGAATTGAGCTGTGCTTTTTTTAAAAACCACTTGGTTCTGTCTCACCCCAGTTCTACATAAGCATGCACGCACGTGCACACACACGCACACACACAGGCTTCCCATTTGCATCCATTTGAACATGCTCCCCTTATGGGCACTGTTTAATTTTTATTCACTGATGTTATTATCTTTCAGCTTTTCCTGGCTGCAGTGCTTTTTTGTTCTCTGGGTCTCCAGGGACAGTGCCAAGCTAAATGTGTTTCCTCTTCTACTTATAGCACTGTCCATACACTGTGCTGTCATTTGCAGATTGACTAGCTATCCTGTAGCCCTTGTCACCAGTCACAATGGCTTTACAGGAAGAGACAGGCATACAATATTTCGCAAATGGTTACATTCTCTATGATGCTTAGGACTATTTGGGCATGAGATATACCGTGCAAATTAGGCCTCAGTTGATTTAAATGCCTGACTTTGATTATGCAGAAAAAGTCTTCAAGACTTTTAAAGCAAAGAAATGGTGTATACAGGAAGGGAAAACTTTCAAGGAGGAAAGAGTATCTTCTTTGGTGCTACTGCCAATTTGATTCTTCCTCTATTTAATTAGAGCAAATCCATTTTTATCTACTACTGAAGACAAAAGACACTGAATTCTCCAAATTTCCCCATCTTAGAGATTTCCATCACTCTCCCAAGGTTATGCACATAAACAGAGTATAAAGACCATCATGCACCCATTAAATGTAGGTCACAATACAAAGAATTCCAGTGCTAGTAAAGAATATGGACAGAACTCTTTTGGAAGCCTGGGTTAATTCCAGGTAAATAATTAACTCTGACAGACTGAGAGGATGAGGAAGGCTGCTGATGTGACTGCATGAGTGGGGGAACTAAGGCTGTTTGGCTACAGTAGAAAGGGAATCCATTAGGATGAGTCTGGAAACTTTTTCATGCCTTTTTTTTTTAAATGGTACCGGGGATCAAACTCAGGACTTTGCGCTTGCCAGGCAGGTGCTTATGCTGCTGAACTATCTTCCCAGCCTTGAGTCTGGAAATTTTATTTTATTTTTTTTTGGTTGAACTGGATTGAATTCAGGCCCTCGCACTTGCCAGAAAGCTCTTATTGAACTGAGCCATCTCCCTGGCTGGAAACTTTTGAATAAAAAGCAAAACACACACAAAAACTGATCATTAGGGCTATGGAGCTAGCTCAGTGGAGTAAGTTCCTGCCTGGTAAGCACAAGGTCCTGAGTTTGATCCCTGGTACTGAAGAAAACAAAACAAAACACCACTGATCACTGAATTATGATAAAGACAGTTCATTAGGAGTGAGGTGGCTCTTGAACTCTATTATCATCAGATGACACACAATTCTACTAGAGTTGAAAAAAATATACCATCATTAATGATGTTTGTTTTTTGGCTTATCTCCCTTTTTTAGTCCTGTTTTTGTATTCTTCATTTGTGCAGTCACTGCAGTTGATGTAGGAAAGAGCATGGACACTCTCCATCAGTCCTGGATTAACTTTTATCTATTCTAATGCCCAAACCTTAAAACCTTCTTGCAAAAGCAGTGCTGGGGTTTGCAAGGCTGCTTCAGAATGTTTGGTAATGGAACAACTGCTGCCTCTGCTTCTCATTGCCCTTCTGAAACATTCTAGCACCAGGAATTCCACTTCTAAGTCTGATATTATAGTAATTATTTTAATAAATTCTGTCTTTCAGGCTGGCAAGACAGCTCACTGGACAAAGTCTGCTTGGGCAAGCGCAAGGACTGGGGGTTCAATCCTTGTGGTGCTGCACCGGGCCCGCCCCCAGGCAAGCTGAGCTGGCTACTATGACAGGGCATGGTGGTGCATGCCTGTAATCACTGCACTGGAAAGGCTAAAAACTGGACGATCACTAAGTGTGAGCTGCATAGTGTGACCCTGTACCACACACATTAAAAGATAATTCTGTCAATCTTCAAGCTTCAGCTTTTAGCATGACTGAAAGGCTTGGCTCTTCATGTTCTACAGAATGTGGCAACCTGCTGAGAAATGTCACTTTAGCTTCTGATTGACTTCAAGCTGAGAAATCCTGTGCAGTGTGTAGGAATTCTTGACATCCTGAAGCATGGCCTGCAATTTAATTTTGCCATTTCTCTTGACATGAGGGTTGCGGTTTAGATCTAAATTGGGGTTCTCAGCTACCTAGGTCCTAGAAAAAGTATTTTAAAATTTTTATTTATTTGGTTCAGGATCCTCAGACTTGTAGCGATCCTCCTGTCTCAGCCTCTCCAAGGCTAGGATTTCAGGCGTGCACCATGCCGTTTTGGTGGCTGGCCAGGCGCACCCAGATCTCTGGGGCTACCACAGCACGTTGTACAGGGATCAGGTCTGGGTAACTGTGCTTGCCAGGCAGATGTTTAGACCACCATGCTATCTTCTCAACACAAAAGAGGATTTTTTAATTGAATCTCACTTGCCTGGGAAATCCCTATTCGGATGCACTGGCCTGAGATTGGGAATCCTCCCAATTCATTTTAGATTCAAATCCCTGATGCTTTGAAGCTGGCAGTTAGCAAAACTGCACATACCCTACATTTCTGCTTCTAATTTCTCCCATCTTTCACAAAAGGTTTGAGAAAAAAAGTGCTAGAGTTTATTTTCAAGATCTCTGTATTTGTTTCTTAGCCAACATTTGTTTTTCTCCCAAGTAACTGTAGTTTCTCTTACTCATAGGAATTAGGATTTTTAAAATTTGGATTTTGGGTGTTACATATCTGTAATCTCAGCATTCTGGGAAGCTGAAGCAGAATAGCAAATTTGAGCCCAGCTACATAATTTAGTGATTATTTAAGATCCTGTTTCAAAATAAGAAAGACAGAAGATGCAGCTTAATATGAAGGCCCCAAGTTTAATCTCCAATAACAAAAAAGGACCCAGACATAGATGAGTGCAAAGTACACTGATCCCTTGACATGTTCATTCTGAATAACCAAACTGAATAAATTTTAAGATGGGGTCTCACCAAGTTGACCAGACTGGATTCAGACCAACATTCCTCCTGCCTCAGTCACACCAGGATTATTGTTGCGTGGCAGCCCATTTCTAAACAATATTCAGGTACGTGCCTTGAATTATAAAGTATTTACGTGTCCTAGTTCTTGTCATCTGTTTGTGGACGGTGTTTTAAAAAATACAGACTAGAACATGGCAGGTAATTTCCAGACTTGATAATTAGTATTTATTGGCGTGAGGAGTGGTTTATGCAGATGGCCAAAGGGACATGACAGGCTCTGCAGCGCGGTGTGCAAAGCCCAGCACAGGTGCGCAATGTGTTCAGAACCCAAAATATGGACAAGCGTATCAAGTGACACTTTTGTTCATCCTTCTCCATAATAACAAACAAGGTCTTTAAGCCTTAAACTGTATTTCACTGGCGTAACACTTAAGAAAATCTATCCACAAGTCTGAACTCTTAAAAAAAAAAATCATTTTATTGATCCTTTACCATACAAAATTTATTCAAATTACATCCATTTGAAGTGGTAAGATCACAGCTAGAGAACAGGTCACCCTGTAACAAATCTATTTACAAAATCCATCATAAAAGCTTTTTTTTTTGTTCATTTTTTTATACATTATATTACATATTTTCTTTTTTTTTTTTTGAAACTAGCATATAACACAAAGCTAAACTGATTAGTAGTATGCCTACTCCCAACCTTGGGAGAAATACTTTCTTTTTACAAAATCATGTACCCTGTAGGAAGAGAAATTCCTACACTGACAATTGCCACTCAACTTCCTCCGCCAGGGATCTTCCCTCCGATCCTTCCTTCTCATACACACAAGTTGTCACGCATGCACTGGGTTCCTACTGCTTTTCCTGAAACTTAATGCTTTAAATACTGCAATTCTATTTACAAGTCTACATGTAAGACAAAAATGAAAACAAAAACCACAACAGCAACAACAACACAAACAAGGTAACACTCTTAAAAAATTACAAACCAGCTAGAAAATATTCTGGCAGTGTTTACAAATTAATTGCTAGTTTTGTACAAATTGCTAAATAATGAAGATGTGAGTAGACTACATATCAACTTAAATAAAAGGATTGCTATGCACAACTGTACATATAAACACACACCTAACACTGTTTGACAGCTTACGTGTTGCCCTTTATACACTTTATTTTCTAAGGCTCACGCAGTCATAATTCGCACACTTGTAACTTTTAGCCTTTCATGTGTGAGCTTTAATAGCAGCAACTCAATGGTACCAGGAAACCTGCATACTTACTACTTAAAGTAACACAAATACTGTAGTACTAACCCACTTGGTGTGCCAGATACTATGGGGAAAGAAAATGACCAACGCCAACAGAATACAGTATGGACGTCAAATTCATGTACGCCAGTTAAGCTCATTAACTGGAAAAATCATATGCATGGAAGAATTTTTAAGACTTATTAGTATTCCTTTCTTTTTTAAAACAATAAATACAGCATTACATTACGAAAAGGTTCAACGAGGAAATCAACAAAACACACAACCTAGCCAGGTGAGCTCAGTCTTTAGACTTTGGAAAAAAAATCAGCTCTGTGCAGCTGGCAAAGAGAAGGAGCCAGAGCTGGAAGCAGAGGCAGCTAACCAGATGAGATAAATACGGGATGTAGGGGAAAGCTTGGCATAAATGGTTTCCCATGCAGGAAAAAACCCCACAGTGCATTTCCAGTAGGCACTTAACACGAAGCTCCACTCCTTCCTCCACCCCAATGCTTCATCTTGGACCACACGGATATTCTGTACCAAGTCCAGTGTGTGTGAGGGGAGGAGGCTGAAGAAGAGAGAAGAAGATAGTCTGCACCTTTGTTTTTCTTCCCAAACATACACCACACATACCCACACACAGAGTTTAAAGTGCTGGTGTCATCTGTCTGGACCCCACCACCACTTTGCATATTGTGGAAATCTATCTAGAGTAAACTGGCTGGGGTTCTTGTGGTTTGTTAATATTTGTTTCCTAAGGGATACCATTAATTTGATCAAATATGTAGGAGTCCAGTGCCTACCATGTGCCTCCCAATGGGCCAGGCACAAAACATTTCAATCCAAATGTTCATTTGGACGTTAGTTTTTGAGACTTCCTCTTTTCTGCAGCCCTTAGTATCCAAGTAGTGGATTTGAGGTACAAGGCCACATTCCCAGGAGATGGCCAATGCCATCTGCCAGTGAGAATGCCATTCTTGGACACAACTGTGGGATCTGCAGTGGACAGGAAGCTTCCAACTTGGGACACCATTCCTGAGGAGAGAAGAGGGAGATGCCCTGGCGTTCTATCACTTTGTTTAGTCTGATTTCCTTTAGTCCAACACAGTCCTTCACGGGAGAAGGGGAACTGGATGTGGCCAGGACTATTCTACCCCGACAGAGTGGGAGTGCTCTGATCTTTCTAGCTTGAGGAAGTGCCCCCCACAGAATGCCACTCACACAATGGGGATGTCTTTCTCCCTAGAGGCCTCTCCATCTGACCCATCCTGAGAAGTGGTCTCCCTGAGTGTGGCATAAAAGCCCTTTCCCCGGTCCCAGGGGCCTGGGAAGCCCAAGGACGGAGGGTTCTGTGCCGCTGCTCCTTGGGATTGCTTCATAGTCTGTACTCCTTCCCAATGGGCCACCCATGTCAGGGAGCTCCAGGCTGTACTGGCCCTGAGCCCCTTTCCCCGGAAAGGAAGCAAGATGGGGCAGTGCTTTTTGCGGAGGCTGGTAGACCTCAGGTCACACAGGTTTAGATGCTCTGATAGGCAGAGGGCCTCTCCCTCTGCTAAAGCAATACAAATTTGCAAAAACCGCTTCAAAGTAAACAATGACTTGAAATGGTGATGGGTGCCACAGGAATGCTTAAATGGCAGCTAAAGAAAAAAGTCTAAAACAATCCACAAAGAACTTGTAAGTAGGCATCTGCTACAAATCAACTGGAAACTCACAAACACGCTGGGGACAGGGGAGTGGGAGTAGGAGTGGTAAAATGGAGACAGGAAAATCCACAACAGCTTTGAGTGGCAGAACTCCACTAGTCCTCTGTATCTGAAACAAGTACTTTGAAAACAGTTTCTTCATCCGAAAGGCTGTGGAGGTTCTTGTGACCTCCTTAGTGGGACACAAAGCCCATAGCTTAAACTGAAGTATGAGAGTAATTTAAATATTCCTAAGAAGAGATGAGGAAATCCAATTCATACTTTTGCATGACTTCAAGTTTGCATTTGCTGCAGTTCCATTCCATATTAGCAGACCCCAAAGACATGCATTCTGCAGAGAAGGCACGGCTTGAAATGCTATTAAGGAAGATTGCTGTTTTCCAGTGGGCCAGGTGGCTGGACCCCATTCTACAACCCATCCGTCAGGCACAGCAAGCCAATCTGAGAGGGAGGGAGGGATGGAGGGAGGGAGGAAGGGGAGGGGAAGGAGAGAGGAAAAGGACAGGCAGGAGACACCTGATTGCACATTTTCTCACTGACTCATCCAGGAGATTTTGGAGCCTGGGACAAGGCAGGGATTTCCCAAGGGAGCCTGCAACTGTGCGTTTAGACAAGTATTTAATTTGTTAAAGTCAACTTTGTTCTGAAGTTTGTAGTTTACTTCATGATACTCTCTTGGAGGAAGAAGGTAGGAAGGGACAACACTGCATGACAGATGTTCTTGTTCCAGGATAAAAAAAGTATTGGTTTATAAGGAAAGGTCACACACAGCATAATCAACTACACATAAAGTCTTCCACCAATGGGAGCTTTTCCAAATCATAGGCATCAAAGAGATCGCTGATGCCTTCTTCCTCCCCCAGGCTCAGCAGGTAGTCCTCTTGGAGTAGGGGAGGCAGTAAGTTCACAAATGGTCCTTCTAAGTTGGAAGGAATTTGGTCCTCAGTCTGCTGTAAAAGGTTGGCTGGGGAGGCCAGAGGAGAAAGGTTTGCCATAGAAATTGAGCAATCGCTATGTCCTGAGTTATTTGAAGCCAAGTCTGAAAGGAAAACATTAGAGGAAACCAAAAGTTAGAGGAAAAACCAATAAATTCTTTTTGGTCACTTTGCTAATGACCAAAAAGGGGTCTACCTCCCCTCCCCTTCATGTCATGGTGGAGTAACTCTTCACTCTCCTCTGTCCTGGTCTAAGTACTTACTCATCCCTCAAAATACCTGCTGCCAGAAAACCTGCAAATAGCATTACAGATGAAAGGCTAACAAGTTCAAAAATTTCTCTCCAGTAACTAGTTGCTGTCTTAAGAAAGGCAAAATAAAACACAAATACAGAAGAGTTGGCTCCCCAAGGAAAAACTCAATAGCTTTAAGCCAGAAGAATCAGTTTATGAAAGATACCTCAGAAAAATACCCATAATAACGCACATCCACTTTGAATTTCTATGGTGAAAAAGGATACTCCTTTGTTTTTACCATTTTAGGTGCTATATTTTTGCTCAGTATTAAATCAGATCTATTCATTTAAATCACCATTTTTTCTATCCTGGGAGATGGTAGGGGAAAAGTTAAGCATATATTCCTTTTTTTTTTTTGGTACCGGGAATTGAACTTAGGACCTTGTGCTAGCCAAGAAGACTTTCTTGTGCACCTGAGATACATCCTCAGCTCAAACATATATTCTTTTTTTGGAACCAGGCACCAAACTCAGGACCTCTAGCTTGCTAAGCAGGCACTGTGCCACTGAGTTAAATCTCTAGTTCTCAAACATATATCCTTAAACTGCAAGTGCAAAGAACTTTGCTCTAGCAATACAGCAGGGTTACAGAAGTTAAAAATTATTTTTTCTAGGGTTTTACAACTATAACCATTTACCATCATTAGGAGGAAAATAAAAACTCTTAGACAGTGGCTATTCTCTCCAAACTTCATTTCCTTCTCTACTTTGCACCATCCTTCAAAGGTGTTTGGCCAGGGTAGCAGGTAAGTCACCAAGACAATGCAAAACAATGGCTCTTGTCAAGCAAAGGCTGAAGGGATTCATGAATGAATGGAGGAGGCTTTGCCCAAGATTATTGTTTAATCTATAAACCAGTCAGAATACCTTTTAAAAAATGCTACCTTAGTGACCACAGAAATTTTTTGTTTTCTGTTTGGACTTGTGGTTCAGATACAAGATCTTTCTAGTCACCTTCATTCCTAACATAGTTTCCAGAAGCCAAAAGTGGAATTTTTACCTTTGGAAGTGGGTTTTGGGATGTTCCCATTGTGGTCTTGGTTGTTGGTTTTCAATGGACTGTGTGTTTCAGTCTCTTCTGGACACAAGTAAACCTCAATGGGTCCTTGGGTACTTGCCAAATGGATTTGTAGGCTCTATGAATAGAGATGACAGAAGTTCAACCTACAGTTCTTTTAGAAGTGAAAGCCAAGGTACTGTCACCTCCAGCTGAAATAGTGCAATAGTCACTGTTCATTTTGCTTCTTTGCTGATAGTGTAACCCTATCAATAACTGTCTTTCTATAAGGCAGGGGTCAGCAAACTAAAGCTAGAGGGCTAAATACAACCCACCAAATGGCTTTATAAAGTTTTATTGGAACACAGTTGTGGCCATCCCCACTTAATGTGCTGCCTCTAGCTGTTTCCATATTGCAAAGGCACAGTTTAGTAGGTGGACAGCCCAAACAAAGTCAGCAGGGTTCACAAAGCTAAGGACATTTACCACCTAGTACTTACTCTGAAAACATTTTTGGGGTAGGGGGTGTTAGCTTGTAAAAATGGCACAAGTAAATTATGTTCTTTAGATAAATTAGTCTTTTTCTACAAATTATTAAAAGTCCTATTTAATATTCCAAAGAGAGTACTTTCATGTTATTGTTCCATTATGGTAGGACTTTCTAATGCTAAACTGTAATAACCAACTTATAAATAGCATACCTAGGAATTGCATTTAATAAGAGATTGCAGGACCCTGGCATTTAAAACTCCTTCACCTATGGCACTGATAATAATCTTTCAAGGTGGAAGGTCTAGCCTAGAGGGGGCTTGTAAATGTCATCCTCTTGCCTCTTATGTATTTTTTTTTAATACAGTTCTTTATCTTATCATTGCAAGTCTAAGCCAAATTTATCAAAGTATACCTGAAAGTAATCACAAAAATATGTGCCCTATTTTCTTAAAATATTCTAGTCTATCAAATACTTCAAGGTCCCATTTAATTTCCTAAAAGTAAACATGTTAAGATGTGAGATAAAAATTCTTAAAATGTGCTAAGTTAGAGAGATACTTCACAGCACTTGCGCCTCTATTCATGGAGGCGACCAAATAGAAGGTAATCAACATCAAATTTCTCAAGTGGCTCAAACTGATCAGAACTACCAGATAACAAATTATGACCAAAAAAAAAGGAGACAGTATAATAGGGAGGGGCAGGGCATCACTGAGGGCTCCCAGCTCTGTAGGTGTGTTAAGATTTTCTGGACATTCAAGAAACATCAAATAGTTGAAATGTTTTCAAATATAGGGTTAAGGAAAATAAATGGGAAACAACCAAGAAGTTGTAAAAACAAGTCAGGCCATCACCATGAGTCAGTGACTACTGAACTGCAGGCATTCCAAGATCTCTGCAAACTCACAAGGCCGCCGTCTCCTTACCTCTATGGAGTCAGGCACTTCAAGTCTTGTTTCTGGAGGGGCTTTCACAACTATAACAGTTTGGTCTTTAAGGCCACTAATTTTTCGAATATCTTGATATGTAACATAAGCTAACGTAGCAAGCGTTAAGGAAATCTTCCACCTAGTTAGCTCAGATACATCATGAAATTGGCAAAACACATGGGAAAAACTTAAACCACCTTGTAAGAATATGTATGTCTCATAAAGCGTAAATAGGAGGTAGGGAGAATTCCCTATTCAATTGTTTTAAAATATTTTAATATATATGCTAAGTTGTTTCATTTATGTTTCTAGTTTCTAGTTCACTGAAATAATGTGTGCTATCATCCGTTTCTTTTCAGTCTTTTTTTATGTCTTGTGCCCCAGGCAGTTATTTTTAAGAGTATGATACACAGTATATTAGTTATTGTTATTCTCTTATTTTGCTTTGAAATTTGATTTTCATTAAAAATGTATTATGTCTCAACTGGGTATAGCGGTGTAGGCCTGTAATCCTAGCACCCAGGAGGCTGAGGCAGGAAGATCATCACAAATTCAAAGCCAGCCTGAGCTACATAGTGAGTTCTAAGTTTGCTGGATTAACTCAAGAAAAATTTAAAAAGTTCTGGTTCTGGATCTTCAGATATACTGTGTTCCTCAGGAATCTTCTTTACTGACTGATGTTCTAGACAATAAAAGAAATATATAGACTTTATTCTTCCCATTTCGATGGCTACCAAAAATATTAAAATACAAAGAACAGTTAAACTGTCAAAAATCAAAACCCACATAAGCCAGGTATTCTGATGCCAGCGAAATAGCTCAGTGTAAGATTAAAGCACCTGCAAGCAGGCACAGGGGCCTGGGTTTCAATCCCCAGGCCTGCCATGCCAGCCTCACCCCAGGACATGCTGAGACTACAATTGAGACTGGGAGTGGTGGCATGCACCTATAATCCCAGCTCTTGGGAGGCTGTAAACAGGTGGATCACAATGAGTCCAATCTAATAGTAAGACCCTGAACACCCTGTAGACCCATCCCTAAAATGCAAAGTCAGGTATTTTGAAGCCATGCTCCTTTGGTGTAGAAGTATTCCATGGACCCTAGTGAATCACTTAAACGGAAAGATGGTAGACCCCAACTTGTAGAAAAAAATGTAAGCTCTACCAATCTTGTGAACTCCCAGGATATTAGCAGGTGCCAGCAGCCATCAAATGAATCGATAAGCAGCAAACATGTTGGTGAGAGAACTCAGAATGCTGCTCAGGCAGGGAGCTTGTTTTCTGAAGTGCACCTGAGCTACTGGTGATTGTGTATTACCCAGATAAAAAGTGTCATTATTTCTGTTATGAAAATTATCCTTTGTGTGATGTTATCAACTCTCCCATTAATTTCAATGTTCACAAGTAGGAAAGTGGATCCCAGGTGTTCTGCAATATGAAAAAAACTGATTTAGGAAAAAAGAGTGAGATAGAATTTTACCACTCTTGCTAGTACTTCCAAATATGGAATGGTTCTTGTAAGTGTCCTGAAGCCTACCTAAAAGGCTACTATGCAATATCATGGTACTTATGGTAAAAGTATTCATGTGAGCTCACTTAGAGATCAATGGCTGGGGAGGTAGCTCAGGGGCACAGTGCTTGTCTGGCAAGTGCAAGGTTGTGAGTTCAATGCCCGGTACCAAAAAAAGAAAAACAAAAAACAAAACAAACAAAAACTGACTTTAGAGATCAAATTTTACTTGACATTGAAGGAAAATAGGATGAAAGGCTTTCTTAAGAGACATGGAATAACATAAGCAAGGTCTTTAGTCAGCTGTTTAAATATAAACCCATTAAAATGCCTAGAATAAAATAGCAAATAACAAATCAATAAAAGCATTTCTGTAGGTAATATAATATACCTAATAGTGTCTGTGATCTAATGTATTTAATATGGAAAAAGGATTTTGAAATCCTAGAGGAAATGATGTCCCTTAGAATAGAAGTTTCTTATTAGATACTTGTTATAGAAGCTATGAATCTACTTGGCAGAAAAAAAAGCACATCTACAGAACCTGCACATATGTTTAGGGGATTTATCATAGACTATCTTCTACTTTCTACAGCTGAGACTACAGGGGGTTGGCAGTGGCTGTTGTTTTAGGATCCTGAGCCTCAGACCCCACTTCTCCTATCAAAGAAGCTACTAAAGCCTTTACAGAAGACAAGATGCTCCTGATTTTTACTTTGAACACTGAATACAAGGGATGCCCAGGTTTTGACCGTATAACCCACTGCCAGCAAGCTAAGCGACAAGAACTTATGAAAATAAAAACTCATCTACAATTACTCAACATGCTCCAAGAAAGTAAATTTCAACACATTTGTGAACAAGCTGTACCAAATTGGGAACTGAATGGTGAATTGAAATGAACTGTGCAAACATATTTTTTAATCTTACAAATTTTAAAAGTGCTTCCTTTGTGGCTCCCTCCCGAATTTGCTTCTGGGGTTGGCAGTCTCCTGCAAGGAAGCTTTCATTTCCTGCAACAAAGACCTCAGAGAAAGCTAATGTAAGTGACAATGCCATAAGCCACATGTTCCCAAGAGCTGCCAATCACATATAACCACACAGCTCCACAATGGGGCTCCCAACTAAACAATGAATGGAACAGCCCCTGCAACACACTCTGGGCACCCCTGGGAGTTTCAGTCATCACACCTCTTCTCTCTCTCTCACTAATTATCAGCTGACAAGGTCAACAGGAGATGAACAGTTACAGGTTTAGAAAAAAGAAAGAACCCCTGTGAAAAATGGGGAAATACATGTCATCATACCCTCCCCAGGAAAGGCTCTTCACACATGAGAACCAAGAAGAAAGTGGGCAGGGCACATTTTCTTCTCTATCAAAAGTCAGTGTGGAATCATCAGGAGTACAGGGCTAAAATTAGAGACGGGAGAATTTAATCTACTGCTTTCGTCTTCTACCAATAATCGAGAATACTGGCAAACCCTGGTGACACCACAAAGCCACCTCTCCTACTTTGTCTGCTAAGAGAAGATGAAGTTTGCCTGTGACGGCCAACAGAGTATCAGCTGTCAAGCCACAAATGATAAGTAGCTTCTCATACTTTTTTTTTTGAGGACGAACATTTGAGGACAGTGAGGTGAGACTTTTCCAGGTTTTGGGATGCTTCTGAAATCAGTTTCTGGTAGTGGGAATCAGCACCAGGCACTTAAATAGCTAGGTTACTTTTTCTGTTCTTCAAAACCTTCAATGACAGCTCAGTCAGAGTCAAGGGATTCCAATTGCTACAATGGCTGATGAAAAGAAAATAGAATGTGAGAACCCCAGCAGTGACAGCTAACACCCACCCGAAATCTGGGAAGCTGAAGCCGAACCTGCTGGGTGTTGTCATTAATATTAATACCAATACCTTACATATCTTTTATTAGTGTAGCCTTACGTTGTGAGTGCAGCCATATGCTTCAACCACACATGAAGAAAATGCTTTTAAAAACAGGTTCCCACCTGGCTTTTAAAACATAATGATAGGATCTAGTCCAAAGAGTGTCTTATCAAAGATGTTGACTTTCCAGGCAAAACAAAGTAGGTTTACACACACACACACACACACACTC